>JAHZMX010000358.1:0-25321 GCA_027743895.1 Seira musarum
CCTCTGCTAGGTATTAGGTACATGACCATGCTCCCTATTAAAAATGCTAATAAAAACCATGTTGTTATTCGAATCTCCCCATATTTACGCCATAAACCACAATTTAAATTCAGGATACCCAAAGATAATAATTTGTCATCATCAAGAAAAGCATTGAATAATGAATAAACTTGATAAGTGTCCTTCGGCAAACTCCAGGGAATGCTTGTGAATATGTAATAAATACGATGTTGTCTATGTGTACTGTTTTCGTACCTGAGATTTACATGAAGTCGTAATAATTTTTTTCTTGAGACAACAATTGAGTCGACTCGACCACACAAAAATAAAAATGACAAATTGTACAAATGACGTGAACTTGTCTGGCTTTAAACTTTTTGGAGAATCACAAAACACATAAAAACCAACAATTAAATTTCTGCTAGGCCTGAGGCGCTATTTATTCTCTAACGCTTAATTTGCACGAGCGTCTTGGAGTTATTGTAGTGGTTCTTTCTAATCCCATGTTTAAATCAAACTGACATCCTAATCTCTCATTACACCCAATTTTTAGTTCCCGTCATGGTCATGGTCTGCCGGCGCATCACATGCATTAAAAAGATGTGGAAAAAGTACGCAATAAAAATTATTTTCATTTGAGACGCTTACATGAATTATTTATTTGCTTGTGCCAAAAAATGGGTACGCCGTGATTCGCACCACTTGAATTTTGCGGAGCATACCGCAGCGCAAATTCATGTTTCTTGCACCTAGGCCCTAATTGGATTAGATGATGATGATGGTGATGGTTATGTGAATGATCGTGATTCATAAAAATTTCGAAAGGAAACCTACCGAAACTTTTGCTTTCTTTCACCTGCCTGGAAGTTTAATATAGTGAAGAAGACTTGTATTAGGTAAATCCTTAGAACAATCGAGCAGCAGAATTATAGAGGAATTGCTGCTTGAAGATGGAAGATGAGACAATGGAGCGCTGCATGTGGTATTGCGGTAGCCGATCTGAACCGGTATAGGTGTAAATGGGATGGGAAATTAAATGACTTTGTTCCAAAGTCCAAAATGTATTCTTCTTTTCTCTTTAAAAATATTTTGACTTGGAATTTTGCAGCGTCACCCCACTTTAAAAAAAAACTATTGTTCGATTCACCCTTTAAAAGTATTATGCAATTATCACGACAAAAATATATTAAAGTTGGAAACTGCACGTGCAATACATAACAACACTGAATAAGGAAGCGTATATAATGACTTGCTAACTGACAAATCTTTTCATCCAGAAAATCTATTTCAGGTTATTTCACAGCTCTTCGCTATTTTTCGTATTTTCCCCTCAATAACAAAAGGAGGACGGATCGGTAAAATGAAAACGCAGTTTTTTTTTTCACTTGATTTTTACGGTGAATGACATGATTGGTTGAGAGAAGAATGGAATGACTCGTAAGTAGTAATGGAGTCAACTGGAATATGAAATGAAAAATAAAAATTACCTATGTCTCGTCAAATACTATATATATTATTAGCTTTCCTCAATTCGTTAATTCTGTTGGGTTATGTTATGTCACTTTAAAACTGATTTCTATTATTGTTGAGAATCATTAAATCCCATGCACATCCACTGATGTTGTTGATGTTGATGATGATGACATGTTGGCGTGCTGGAGTCAAGCGGAGTGAAAAATGTGAAATCCTCAAAAATTATTTTTCCCCCCATACGTTCACCTTTTATTTATTTTTTCAGACAAAATTCTATAGTCAGTCACACATAAACAATTCTTTTGTTTTCAGCTCATCTGCAGAAAAATTGAACAATTGTAGAATGTCATCTTAAGTCTGAGTCTGGATCTTATCTAACTAAATGGACTTGACTGAAAAATTACGAGAAGAAAAATCCCAAGCACGAAACCAATTATACCGTGGCCATTGTGTTTCAATCCCCGAAACAATTCTACGAGCTATTTTAAAAATCCCAGTTGGATCTGTGCTTTGGGCGCTTTTATGTCCATCAATGGTGGATAAAATTCAAATGTAACGAGTTTTAGCCAATTCATACTGACTTTTTACTAAAGTTTAATATAATCATAATCATTTGAGTGGAGAAATAATGAGATTTTTATGGGCTGTGGACTATTATTTCGTCTGAAATTGAAAGTCATTTGGAGACATGGAGAAAAAAAACACATATTTTTGCATGACCATAGCATAATACAACTACAACTAGAGCCACAACTTATCTAAAATAGCTCATTGCGTGGTTCGTTCCATTTACATTTCGTGCGATTCGTGTCATCATAAGCTTGCTTGCCCTTACAATTTCATCGTTCATTCTTCAAAATTTTATGATGGGTTTATATTATGCTCAGCTAAAAAAATTATACAATGAATATGGTAATTTTACGTTTTCAAATTTTAATTATTATTAGACGCAGTTAAAAATAGATTGCAAAATTATACAATAATTTTCATATTACCAAATGAAATAAATTCGAAAAAATCATTTTTAGTGTCATTACAATTACCATGAGAAATAGTATCACTTTGTACTCCCGACCTTCCATACACAAAAAAAAATTATACAATGAATATGGTAATTTTACGTTTTCAAATTTTAATTGTTATTAGACGCAGTTAAAAATAGATTGAAATTTCAAAATTATACAATAATTTTCATATTACCAAATGAAATAAATTCGAAAAAATCATTTTTAGTGTCATTACAATTACGATGAGAAATAGTATCACTTTGTACTCCCGACCTTCCATACACAAAATCGATTAGGGTAATATTAGAATTGCATGACATGGTTTATTGGCATATGTTCGAACACAAGCACGGTATCATCAAAATCAGATAAAAAGTCGTCGTAAAGGTTATTTTATTTTGTTTTCTTCTCCTCATATCGTCTTAACTCTATATAAAAACAAAACCAATCAGAACTTCATAAACCTATGAATACACAAATATTATACCGCCATGATAATTAGTATGCACATGTGGTAAGGTTAATGATTGAATGCATAATTCAAAAGATTTAATTAGGCAATGGGCCAACGATACGATACAAACGGAGATTGCCTTGTTTGGGCTGGAATATTTTTGTACTAGATTGTCTTGGAGTAGAATTTGAAAAAGGACAAGGAAAAAAGAAGCAAACGATTTGATTGACCCATCATTTTTTATGTTCCAGATTAGACGAGTAAATGTCAATAAAATGATTTAATACGATACAAACGGAGATTGCCTTGTTTGGGCTGGAATATTTTTGTACTAGATTGTCTTGGAGTAGAATTTGAAAACGACGACAAGGAAAAAAGAAGCAAACGATTTGATTGACCCATCATTTTTTATGTTCCAGATTAGACGAGTAAATGTCAATAAAATGTTTTGCTTGATCCAATCACGAGTTCAGAATTAATTAATGCGTTCACATGCATCTCATCCCGCACCTTCCACAAGCCATCATTATTTATGAGAAGAGTTAAATATTGATTATGTTTGTTTTATTAATATGATTACTGCGCACATAAGAGTAAGGTAAATCAGGTTAATACCACAATTGAATGTGGTTTATTTGCAGTTAAATATTATAGAAGAGTCAAAAATTTTCCAGCAAATTAAATAACCAGAGATGATGCAATTAGATTAAGATGAGAATATCAAGAGTCATCGTCATCATATCATCATCGAAGTACTGCATAACTACATACTTTGTAATTTGTATGCATTTTTGCACCTTCAACTTCTATTTCGTTCGTTGCATCATAGTTATTATATACCATCACGTGCAACAATTGAGATCGAGACCCAAGTGCACTTGAATGTCATCAAGAAGNGAGTCAAAAATTTTCCAGCAAATTAAATAACCAGAGATGGTGATGATGCAATTAGATTAAGATGAGAATATCAAGAGTCATCGTCATCATATCATCATCGAAGTACTGCATAACTACATACTTTGTAATTTGTATGCATTTTTGCACCTTCAACTTCTATTTCGTTCGTTGCATCATAGTTATTATATACCATCACGTGCAACAATTGAGATCGAGACCCAAGTGCACTTGAATGTCATCAAGAAGATAATGATAACTTTTCCTTTCTTTCAACCATGTACTATGTACTACTATGTAGTTCATGGAAATTTCATTGAAAGGGTTGAATAACTGGAAGTAGGAGGAGTGGCTCTGATAATCACCTGCTTTCCATGTTCATTGTCCAACCAAATTCCAAGTTCATCCTAGCAAATAGGGCTAAACACTAAACCACATTTATAATACAATACCTTTTCTGGGTTTTATTATTGTCATCTGCTTTACAACTCTTGCGTTTACCCTTCGGGAACCAGAATCACTTGGTTAAAACCAGACTCAATCGGTAAATATGTCCCATAAAAAAGGTTACACCGCAGATACTGTAGGTACCAAAGAAAAACCTCGAAACAAACAAAATTATGTTACGCAAGTAAAGAGTTGTTCAAGTGTTGAATGACCGGTACCCAATGTCCTTGCTTTTGCTTTCGTAAAAGGTTCAGTTCAATCTTTTGACGTAATCGATTGGTGATCATGATCACGGTCAGTTCTCCAAACAAAATTATGTTACGCAAGTTGTTCAAGTGTTGAATGACCGGTACCCAATGTCCTTGCTTTTGCTTTCGTAAAAGGTTCAGTTCAATCTTTTGACGTAATCGATTGGTGATCATGATCACGGTCAGTTCTCCCTCGAAAAATTATTAGAATCAAAATGCACTCTATTCAATATTCAAGAGGGCAAAATGGAAATTCAATTTTCTTGATAATTGTGATTACCTCACGAGTAGTTCATTATATGGGAAATGAGTCCACCCATCCGGCTTTTTCTCAAGATAAAATAAATGTGAATAGTAATGAATGACAATGCACCATTAACTTCTATCCATATTCATAACTGGCTCACGATTACGTTTTTATGCGTTTATATTACATGAACGTGAGCAAATCATGAATTGACCGAAACATTTTTTTGTCCAGGTACAACAATTTCTTATGTAATAATGCAGCAATTTCTTTTTCATTTCACTTCCAAACTCAAAAAATCAGAATTTTTGACAGCCAAGGTCATGTAATAAGTATGCTTTAATCATTTTAATTTGAGTAGTGAAAATTCATGCTTGCACATGGATAAGTACATTTTGTATGTGTGGACACCAGTTTGTAAGTTATGCAAGGTTAGTATTCATGATTCGTGATCATTAGTGACTTAAAATTGAGCTGACTACAAAATTGGGGGGTTGAAAATACCCCGATATATCGGATTTACTAATCTATGGAATTCCTCATTTTCAGGATTATAATGCGCATTAATCTGTCATTGAAAGGGATTTTTCCAGGAGATATGACCAATGCAACCCAAGTACAAATTTGTTATTTGCAATAATGATTCTATTCAAATACGTAATTTATAAAATTTTACGGAAGAAAAAGTTTTACTTTTTAATGGATTCATGATTCATGGAGTAAGAAAGTCTCTGTCCTATCTTCCCATTCACAGTCGGTTAAATGGATGGGTAAGCATATCATCTGCCACGAGTAAGAGCACTTATTTTTAATGGACACAATATACTTAGAGATAAGCAAATTGGAAAGTCAATATAGTACTTTGATATGATATGCTATGCTACGCCAACCAGCTCCATTTAACTACCCACTCATGGTTCAAATTAATATTGGCTTAAGCTACAGATTAAATAATGTCTGGTATCAAAAAACCAAAACCTTGAATATTGGATATAGAAAGTCCAAATTGTAAAGTCGTGTCATTGATTTGATCGTCTTTTTTTAACCTCAAACTTTTCCTATTATGATAACGCGCCATTTTTCTTACAGAAGACAAATAAAAAAACTATTTCGAAATCTCTTCTCCCTCATATCGCTAGATATTTAAGGTTATCTTTCACATCAAACAAAAAATGTATAATTGACAAGTTTATGTAAATGCATGTTTAATTCTTTGTCTCGTAAAGTGTCAATCATCTAAAAACATTAACAAATTCAAAATATTTTGTTTATCGAGAAAAAAAAATCTACCTGGTCAAAGCGTGATTTGATCATGAAGAAATCATCCGATTCGTTCGTGACCCTGCTTTCCAGCCATTTCATAGGTTTTTATGAAGGCGTAATTCGCTTCATTGATGATAATAATGATTATGATATGATATGATAATTTGCTCTAAATGGGTTTATCTGTGAATAATCATGAGCACGCCCACTCCTTTCAGGAAATTGGTGGAAAAATACTTGCTAACCGGTTCATTTGAAGTGTTTTCTGGAAGGTGCATGGCATGACTGATTTGATTGATTTTTGTTGGATCTCGAATCTCAAGTGCTTGGAAATCAAACATGTCAAATGCATCCTGTTTTACATAATAGCATGGAAACTGAACGGGAAATAAAGAAGGTTGCAATCGCACCGGCATGGAGACGTATTGACAGAATCGGAACTAAAAAACCAGGCTAAAATGATGTTGAGCACCCACTCAAGTGCTTTTCAATGGATTCGTGACATTGCTCGTGAAAAACATTTTCTCCGTCGTTTTAGTTGAAAGTGACTTCTGCCATCATTCATTTCTAGTTTCAAAGATGATTGATGGGTGGTACGCATTTTTTATGTGTCAATTTTTAATTCATTATGAATTTCCAGGGATTAGTACAGAAGCCGTTGGCGCCTGATTGGCATATGCTACCATTAACGTCGAATAAAAGTAAACCTGACCTGCATCCATAATTCATAATAGAATTCATATTATGTACATGTTCTTAACTTTGCCATACATTTCCTTTTTATTTCATGGCCACAAAACTGTTTTTAAAATATTTCCCAGAAATAAAACGATTCGGTTCCACAACTCTAGTTTCCAGTCAAAACCTCAAACCAGTTACTTTTTTGCATGCGTCAGCAAAACAACTTTTGCAATCTCTCATGCATCAAATCGAATTTATCGTTAATTTTTTGAAGCAAAAGCAGAACGAATCTTTTCTTAATTCCCATACAACATGTTGAATATCGCCTAGTGGTGTATTATTAGATCGAGTTTGGTTTTGCTCTGCAAGAAAAAAAAAACTTTATCGCATTCTACAGAGCAATTAGTTCTACATAAGTTACGCTATACAAAGACCCCTTTCTGCTACTGCCCATTTTCAGTGGCATACCCCGAGGACACGAAGTTGTGGGAGGAATGTTTTCCAGAATAAAGTACAAATGTAGATGCAATAACAACATGCAATTCCATTGCCGTCGTCTATAATCAAGTTTCTTTAGAAAAGAACTTTCATGTATTTATTACCATCCCTAAACGTCTCCATTACAATTACATCTTTATTCCACTGCGCCACCAGTACTTTCATATAGTCCTAAATATAGTTTCGCGACTATTTCATGCGGGAAAAATTCCATGTTTGTGAATGTAATACCTGGGCCCAGGCTGGTACCTAAATATACCTTTATAGCTTACCATATATTTTAGAACATAACGATAATTAATGAATTTCATGAAAGATATCCCGCTGAATACTTTGAGTTACCTATGCATTAAGTACGATGATAGTGATAATTGAAACTGGAGAGTTCTCGCGGCATTTTCCATTGAACTAGCTTGAGTTGTATTTCTATAATAATAGTTACATCATATCGTATCATAATCTTTGTAGCACTCCGCTAAGCGCATTTATTACTATTACTATTCGTCTTGTGCAGTTATATAATGAGATTTCTATTTATGCATTAGCATTCGACTTATGTGATCTACTGCACTTGAAAAGATGATATAACTCCAATTCGTGCCTGGTTGTAGCTAACAAAATTATAAATGATCGTCTCATTCTTGATTTTTGTGTACATACATTTGTATGTAAATAAAAATCTGAGTTTTATATATTACCTTTTGGTATTTCCCATTTTAGTATCATCACAAAAATTAAAATTCATACGGCATCTTAACTTTTTTTGAGAATTCGTAAGGATTATTTAAGGCAAGCAGTGAAAAGTGAAACCAAAGTAGAATAGACTAGACGTGGATGGCTCATTTGAAAATGATGAGAAATCTGGGAATCATTTGGTCCCAACACTTTAAGGAATAATAATGAAAATCTGTACAAGCCCAGTCCAGTCCACCATTTTTCACAATGACAAAGCGTAATTTAATTTTAATACGTACATAATTTTACTCGAAAACCTGAAATCTTCGTTTTTGGGTATGCTATGCAAGGAAGTTTGACAAAGACTTTTTTGCATGAGGAAAGGTTTTTGGAAGCCTTCCGACTAGTAATAAATTGAATGGTTTTAGCAAAATAAATTGCTTTAACCTTTGTAAGGATTAAAGAAAAAAATTAATGCACAAAAAAACGAACTTGATACTTGCTTTGTTGGTTCTGGTTGGGATAGGTTCTTGTTCAAAAGTTGCCTTAAGAAGAACACAATGAATTTATATGATTTTATCTAATGATCTGATGTAAACCTGCTCGTCTTCTTTTATTCCTCACATTTAACATAGAAGCAAGCAAAAGGCAGTATTCTGCCAACATCTTGTGTGGGGAAGAAGGGTGGTTTTACGGATCAAGAAACACGGGAATCCCAAAACTCCGGGCTTATCTCCAGTCCAGTCTAACATGTTATGGACTCGAAACAAAACAAACCCAACTACATTGACAAAAATATACCGTTCCGAACGCAAAACTTTTGTTTTCTTTTTTAAAACTACCTTGAATAGTCTTCAAGAAAATTACTTCAGTTTGAAAATTCATTCAAAATAAACTTGTTTTGCTAAGCTAAAGAAATAAACGCAAGACACATGCGTCAATAAGAAGAATGGTTTTTGCAAATTTTCCATTGTCGACATAATTGATCCAGTTCGTTAAATGATCATTTTGTTCGGGGTATTTTGTTTGAGTCACAAGTTTTATGTAACGAGTTTGAGACATTCTTCGTACTATGGAAAGAAACCAATGACCTATCACAACAATCATGATACGATTGGCATTGATTGTAAAAAAAAAGTCAATGCGGATCTACTAAATATCTCCGCCGACTAAGGGACTGGAACTTGCCGACATGAACAGATTTATAGTTTTTTTTGTTTTGTTTTTTACAAATCCGACTACTTTTTTTTAAGTGAGGCACTCGTTACAAACATGTGCTTTATGATCACACCGGCTTCTAAGCTGGTATTTTTGTTTTTCTCCTGTGGTGGTCAATAAAATCTACATGATTTCCTATTTTGGTTTTTACATTTTGCAAAGACATCATTGATTCTTAGCAGGTATGCGCAATCCATGATGGCATCAGTTCGTTCACTTGTGACATAATGGCATATGAAAATGTATTGAACTGGTTCATGAACCAGTTTGTTGTATTTCACTGATAAAAATATTTGATTCCCTTTCAACTCATTTGATTTTGACACTCTTTTAAGGAATGACGTATTTCATAACCTCGATGGCTAGTTAATAGTACAACTTTATGGAGCAATAATGGCAACATATTGATAAACAAAATTTGACTAATTATTAAAATGAAACTGTTTTCCAAAAATTATGATTCTCTGAACTGTTTGTGTTCAAAAGAAAGATGCTGTCATAGACTTCAGTAAGGTTGACTTTCAGTGACTTCAACCATACCCTATTATAAATACCACGCGATGAGGAAATTAAAGAGATCTTTTACGTCTTTGAAATGCTAATTAAAAATTACCATTAAAATTAACTCTCGTTTTAAATTACGAATCCATTGGAAAAAGACAAAAATGAAGTTTCTATTCATGAGGACCTAGTCAACTTTAAAAATAGTTCGTGTGGTAGGCATCCACTAAAGAAGACGACATAACTTAACTTCTAAAAAGAGTCATGCTATTCTTTGGTAAGAAAATTGTAGATCTTCAAAATTAATGACACAGCCTCAAAATAGGTAAATTAATGTACGTAATTTCAGCTCTTATTTCCCGGTTCTATAAAAATATTTTATTATTAAGTATTTCGTATAATTACGACATCCATTTGATTCTTATCTCATCCCTAACAGCCTCAAAATAGGCAAATTAATGTACGTAATTTCAGCTCTTATTTCCCGGTTCTATAAAAATATTTTATTATTAAGTATTTCGTATAATTACGACATCCATTTGATTCTTATCTCATCCCTATGCTATCATGACCATCATCGAACAACGCAAAAGTTAACAAAAAATCATGCTCATGCGGTGTGATGAAGATGATCAGACAGGACATCATCTTGAATTTGATTAATTACTCTTTTCACAGCTTGTACACCTGCGATATATGCAAATGTCATTGCAATTTTTTTTGCTCGTAATGCTAATTGATAAAAATTCAATAAACTTGTGGCTATTAAAACAACTTGATTTTTACAATCCGAAAAAGTTTACAGAACACATTATTTTTGGCAATTGAGTAAGTGAGAAGTCGGCATTGCTATTGTAGTGTACCGGACCACATAAACTCAAACACTTGATCGGACACTGCGGTGTGCAAAATTTTGTACATTATTTTTTTTCCAATCACTTTTCATGATTGAGTGGACAAAAGCAACGAAAACCAGAACTATCCAGACAAAATCAGAAAAACAAAATGTGCACATGTTGGTCACGACACAAACAAAACTTCTTAGCAGCAAGCTCCTTCACGCCATTTTATAAAGGTCACTAGTCACTGATACGAGACGTCGAATTGTAATGTAATCCTAATTGATGTTTTATAATGCCTCGAGGCATTTGCTTTTAAAAATTTCCATATTCGACAAGTGAATAAATTGTAATCTTCAGTTGACGATCAGAATGACTTGTCATGCAACCCATGTACCAGTTCTAAATGGCACGGGATCAAGATCGTAACTTTTGAAAAGAGGATAAACGATATAAAATGGAATGGCAAATGTACTTAATGCGATGATAGATATGATCATGTTTTGCGAAAAAGTTTGAATGAAATGAAAAGAAAATCTTCGGCTTCTTACCATTGTTGGTTGACTTTGTTGATACATGAAGCACAGAGTTGATACTGTCCAATATGGAAATTGGCTGAATTCCACTAGGAATGTTTGGGCTGTAGTGAGCAGTATTTTGGAGTTCCATAACCTCATCCACTCCATCTTCGCTTTTGTGGGGAATGGGAAACGGTGCCATACTTTCTTGTAGTGATGATGAGGCGACAAGGAGAGGTTGACTGTTATGTTTACCATTTACGGATTACTAATTAATTCTAAAATTGTACTTTGTCTTGACGTTGAAAGGAAATTAACAGTTTTTTTTGTCAAAAAACTCTTTTTCTCTTCATGTTTCCTGATTTTCAAAAAAAAGTTCACGAACAGTTCAATCAAATTGTCAAACTCAATTTGTAATGCATTACAAAAAAACAGTCACAAAAAATATGAATCAGTCCATAAGAAAATATTCATAGATCAATAATCACTGCATCTAGCCGAGTCTCATGTTATCAGAGCACTTGAGTTCTGAGCTCTTGTGTGATGTAACTTCACTTCAGCAACGTAACAACAGACATGAAATTGTAGTACAGCAATTCAGTTGGAGAACTACAATCACCTTCAATCCATTCACATTAATGAATTGATCATGAAGGATTATCCGTTTTTATTGATCTATTGCACTGAAAGATTATTCGTTTTAAGAGTCAATTGTTTACAGCAGAAATTTTTTTGTTGATGCACAGAAGGCGACGACGTTGACGACGCAAGGCGAGGGTAAACACGGTAGTTTTCAGTCTTCCTTAATATGTCACGTACTTACGAAAGAGTAAAAATCTGCAAAAGTATTGAAATCACAGTAACAAACGAATATTTTAATGCGGGTTCACCTTCCAAAGCACAAGCATAGAATACAATGACAAAAATGATAATGCTGCTCAAGAGCAAAGTTAGAATAGAATTTGATGCGGAAAAATGCATGACTACTATGAATAATAATGTTGATGATACGATACAATACCTAATTTGAAAAACCCCGAGTGAGTAGTGCTCTTCTTGATGGATGATGAATCTTCATTTTTTTTAAATATGGCAATACAGGGTAACTCTAGTTATTCCATTCGAATGAAATGCAGAAAAAAACGTAGTATCTTGTTTTTAATACTAAGCTACACGATTACGTACTTCGTAATCCAATCCAGGTCCAGTACATAAAACCAGCGAATCGTAACATAAAAAAATGCTTTCACATGGATGATGATGATCTACGGAGAATCGTAAGATGCTAAAAATCCACCGTAGGGATGGATAGCACTTGCTCATTTTTGCGTGGAACAATGGCCAATTCGCAAAATATTTTTCAGTGGCAGTGGCTCACTTTTAATGGTGTCTTAAGTTGTTTTCACAGAGAAACAATTACATACTTCGGTTTGAAATGTTTTTTGTATAAAAACTCGCAAAAAAATTGAGTAGGTGGTGTACTACGATGTTTATATAGTAGCAATACTGACAATGTCAGTTTTAATATCAAATGGCGAAATGGTAGCACTTTAACTTGTTACACAAAAAAAAGTTTGCAAAGTTACTCCTCCTAAAAATCTTGTTGCTTCCTCTGAAAAATGATCTTTGGATTTTGTTGATGAAAAGATGATATTCTTTTGCTGACGTAACGTTTCATGCACGGTTTCTGAGTTTTCAAAGTGATCTGATAATGGAATTAATTGTGTGGAGAACATTGAACAAGAACATTTATGAAACGTATAATGGCTGCTTCACGTACATGCCAATTTGTCGTTAGAGCGGCAAAAATAACCTGGCTACAACAGCAACTTAGATGCAAACAATTTATTGCCAATTTAGCTTAAGAAACGCTCGTGGAACATGTTCCATGCAATCAATGTAATCTTTTTATAAACTGCGAAACCTCCCTATGCTCACGACAAAATTTCTGTAAAGAAACTGCCATAACCTTGCATTTTTATCTGCAGTTAAAGACAAAAGTTTTTATGGGACAATAATATTGCAAAATAGTGAATAAACTGTGAAACCTCCCTATGCTCACGACAAAATTTCTGCAAAGAAACTGCCATAACCTTGCATTTTTATCTGCAGTTAAAGACAAAAGTTTTTATGGGACAATAATATTGCAAAATAGTGCATTAAAATCGTAACTGTGCTAAAAACATGATCTAAATACTACTACGGTTAATACCAGATCTGTACCTATACCACAATTATAACTTCATATTTTTTTATCTTTTACCTCACGAATAAAACAGTTTTTTCCTTCCTTCCATTAATTACCTTTTTCCGTTCGTGTAAATAAATAATATAACGTTGGCTAATAATTTAGTATCAGTATCAGTCAAGGAAAGAAAGGAAGATGACTTGCCCAGACAGGTCCTGGCCTGACTTGGGGAAAGCCATGAATTATGTCATTACAGAATAGCCAGTGAAAAGAAAACAGGTGGATTGGATTTTGCCAGGTCTGCGTCTGGCAACTAATATGAATTCCTCGCGAATGCAGGCGAAACCGTTTGACCGCAAGCACACACATGAATTTTTTTTTACACTTGTTCAACTGCACACCACACATAGTACTCGGTAAGACATTTTGCAAAAAAAGTTTAAAAGCAGTAGCTACACTAATGAAGTGTGGAGGGTGGTTTGCAAAAAAAAAGGCAAACAATAAGAATGCAATAATCTTGACATAACATTAACAATGAAGTAATTTTATTGCGTGTACTAACCTTTCGTAAAAAAATGTGAAGAAAATGAATTGTCTGTCTGTTCCTGCTATGGCCTTTTCCGCTCTCCCTCTCTCTTTCTTGAAAAAAAAAATCTTGCTTGGCCGGTGTGATATCAAAGTCGGTGCTCTTTACCTCCGTGATCAGACTTCGAGAAATATATCAAGTCTCACAATTAGAAAAAATGCTAATTTCTCATAATCTGACAAGGTTTTAGAAAAAATTCGACTTTGCAATAGGAATTGCAAGAAACAGAGAAACTGTACATGGGAAATACTTTGTCTCAAGTTCAGAGCTAAAGCAGTAGTAAAATCCGTGACTCTTGACTGACGGACTATCTACAGCCAACTGATGGGGGTTAACAAAGGTCTTGGTCTTAAAGGAAACCTGATGCTTGATCCATAATAACAAAACAGAAAAGGAGAGGGACGATGGGACACTATTTAAATGAGTGAGTGATACATGAGTTTTACATTTTTACCTCAGTTCAGTTCATTGGATTTTATACGGATACGACACGATAGGATACATGAGGATGTAACGCAAGTCAAATGATATATTTTGCTTGTACTACAAGAACATGTACGAAAAGTCAAGTCAAATCAAGTCAGACGAGTGCTTTATGTTCCATTATCTTGTACGATCATGAAGGTATGAATTTGAGATGAATGCTGCTTTATGTGTTTTAATGAGCAATGTACAATCATCGCTGCGTGTAAACGATCAGATTTTTTAAAATAAAAAAATACCCTACTTAACGGCAAACCAAAATACTTGGAACAATTCAGCAAAAGTAGTTAATGCTCGACGGAGGAGAAGGAGAAGGAGAATTTTTATAAATATGACTGACTACATTCTTATGAATGTATCATTGTTATTAACAAGTTTGCATAAAGAAGAAACCTATAAAGTATTACGCCAGTAATAATGGCACTGGAACTGGAAATGAAGCGTAACCACAATGGAAATTATTTGAAGAAGGTATGCTGGGAGTAATATAACATAAAGCTACCTTGCCTGACTCAGATTGTGATTGTGAGTCAGACACAAGCTTTAAGTCAGAGTCAACACTATTCATCCTCATCATCACCAGAAATTGAGTCTGAAAAAAAGTTAATGATTTTTATCAAAACTTTTCATGAACATTGAGGGAGGGCAATGAGATAACAACCTGAGCTTAACATGTGTGCGCTCCTTGCAATAAATTCAGCTCCCATTCGTTTTTCTGGATAAACTACCAAAGGATTTTAGTTATTATCATGGCTTATTTCGTGAAAAAAAAGATGAAGCATTGTTCAATACATATATCATTAGAGTAATTATAATTATCAGGTTTTACAATGCACAATTTAATTCTGATGAAGAATGAGATGAAAGGATGTATGTATTGCATTTTAGGAGAGCCTCGAGTAAGTCATGGTATTCGAAGGAAAATAAGGAAAAATATTTTCTCAGTTACATAGATATTCCCACTGTACAGTATTACTACCTGAATGGCCGTCTTTAGATCTTATCAGCATATCCATGCGGCGATTCAGTACCTATTTTTGCACCATTTATATTTTGCGAATCGCAAATCGCAGTAAATTTACAAAAACAAAAATAAAGTAGAACGTTAGCCACAAGAAACAATTGGAATAACAAAATTGTAACGAAAACGTATCAAGCGTGCTATTATTGCTGGAATGTAAAAGTGTCTGGGCTAATTAAAAAACTATAATTTTATAGCATGAAATATATGCCCACTATAAAGAAGTAATGTTAATTTAAAAAAAAAATACATACTCACATTCACGTAAATGCAAATGAGTCAACTTTCCGGTGAGAAAAACTAGATTAAATCTTGATGATCCACTCCACTCAACTTGTCTGGAACCGTAATTGCCATCATAATCCGTTGAGAAAACATCGGCAAGTGCTTCAGGCTAACACAGTATAAAACATGATGGCGTAGTTTTCAGTTCTAGACATTTATGAATTGTTGCCCGTTATTTTGATGAAAATATAATTCAAAAGAGAAGAAATGACGAATAAAGATTTCTTAATTTGTTTTACCTTCATAACTACAATTTAAAAACATGCAATTGGAAGTTTGAATGGAACACGAAATCATTGGAAATGAGAACACTTTTACTCACGTACACCAATTGCATTTTATTCCTTGAATCCTAAACGTAATTAATCATGTCGCCCACACATGCTCGTTAATTTATAGTCCTCGTGAATTTGACAATAGTTTTAGGTATACGGTCATTTGGCCCAACCCACTCAAAATCAGTTTCATTTGCATGAATACCTATACTTGCAATAAGGCCTTAAGCAGTAATGACAGATTTTATTTTGGAATGGGATTAAATCAAATGACGAAGCCCGTTAAATCTTATTACCAATTAATTATCCGTCATTAAAAAGCACAAAAGTAACTGTGTCCTATCCTTTCCTGCCCAGTTTTGCGTTGAAGTTTTTGCGTGAACAGTGAACAAACAATTAAATTGACACACAAACTGTTTGCTTGACCCAGAATACATATTTAATCAAATGGAAATGATATCACAAATATTTTTCAACGGAAAATAGGGAGAAAATTTGAATTTGACTTAAACCTTTTAAGCATTTTCAAGAATTTCCAATTTCCTAGTAATAATGCAACTTAAATATATGAACTGGGTAGATTGGCTTTACAAAAGAGCTTTGATCGCGTCCGAATGGCATTGGCNATGAACTGGGTAGATTGGCTTTACAAAAGAGCTTTGATCGCGTCCGAATGGCATTGGCATCAAATTGAAGAGGACAATTAAATTAAAAGTGCAAACACAGGCTTAGCTCTCATACCTAATTTCATACGCCAACCAAGCATAAAAACCATTGCTTAAAAAATTCTTTCCACTGAAAAGTAAAAATTCGAAGAACACACATTCACGAGTGAGTAATAAATAATATTTACATGTGTTCATCATGTTATGGATGGGGATGGATGGTTGCACTCCTCCCAAGTACAAGCCAGTTAAAGTTAATGCACATGAAACAAGTTTTTTTTATGCAAGTAAAGCCGATACGATACCGATAAATATAGCGCACAATTTCCTTGTAACGTCCGTTAGCTCAATTAATGTCTTAGGATACCTAATGCATTATGCAGGGAAACTCGGAAGTATGCATGTATGTGTGAACTACATTATTGCAGAAGACACGTACATACGAATAATAAAAATTAACAAATTAAGACAATGTAGAAAGCCTTCAATATCTTGAGAGAATTATTCAATGATTTTTAAAACAATCTTCTTGGAACAACTGAATAAACTTTATCTTCTTGAAAGTATTAAAGTCTTTTATATGCATATGTAATTCGATAATTCCATGCCCAATAATAGCGTCAAGAAGAAATACACAAGGTGAAGATAATTAACTATTTATGAAACTGCAATGAATCATAAATTGATGAAAGTGATGAAATGCAGGATTCAAATGTTTGAAAAAGCCATCGGGAAAGTAAGACAAGCACATAAAAATATTTTGTTTTAGAATTGGAAGTAAATATTATAAACAATCAATTTGAAAGATAATATTTAACTTCATGTAGAAATGACGCTGTGTCTGTCTCATTGTCATCGTCAAATGACGCCATATTGACTTTAAATGAATTGGTAAATGCGAAGCAGATCTGCAACTCAAAGCGCCTTAATTCAAAGCGCAAGAGCTGTTAGTTTGTAATTGTAATTTGTATTTCTAACTACAAAACTTTGTTAAAATCCTATGCATGTACATACATACATAGATACAACACCTATAACTATAACCATAAACTGCTTGCTGAAAAGCACGATGTGATAGTGATGATGATGATGATGATCACAGGATATATAGTTTGCAAGGATAATATGATGAAATGAATGGCACATGGCAATGGCAAAAATGAATGGGAATGAGACGTAGAAGATATTATAATGCCGACAACAAACAAGGTATAAGGGAAGAAGACATCTGTGCTTTGTTTATACACGTTGGAAATAACTGATTTGATGCGCAATTAATTATTTCAGGTAAATATTACAAACTGCTTTTTGAAAAATTGATGTCTTTACGTTAAAATTTTAAAATATTGTTGCAAACTGAACTGTCATCCGTTGTATATCCAGTTGTTAAATAAGTCTTCAAGTTTGAACCCAAACTGAAGTATAACTTGTTGAAGTCTGTGTACCCGCACCCTCTTGTTCACGTTTGAAGCTACCCGTTAATACATAGAAAAGTTACGGTAGAAAAATCGTGGAGTAAACTACATCTTTTTGCTACAGAGTCTAGAGCTAATCAACAACGGATCCCTTAAATCATTTAGAATGGTAAGTTGATGACACATTTTTCCCTAAAACCTGATAAAGATGTTCGATTTATTAGGCTTTTATGTGTCCCTTCAGGACTCGGCGTCAGGAGCACAGAAGGGTGCATCAAAGGGTGGAGGAGCTTCAACTTTGGAGGCAGGAGAGGACTCTGAATCAGAGTCAGAATCTTCTTCCTCTTCTTCTCGCAATCCCCAGAAACGCACTCGAACTGTATCTGAGGAATTGGAATCCTTTCGACTAAAGTGGAAAGAAGAGTTAAAAAAGGGAAGTCCCTCGAAGAAGTATGAACCGGTACGAAGGCTACCAGAAGAGTCTGTCCCATCTTCATCTGTGGGGTCGGGGTCGGACGCGGACCTGAAGGGTTTGATTAAGAATAGAGGAGGAAAAATAGAAGGTGTTCCAGTTGAAGATCAGGCCCGAGAACTGTTTTTGCAAGGCGTTGGTCTAGAGAGGAAAGGCGAACTCTATGACGCTGTCAAATGTTATCGCCGAGCCGTACAACTTGTTCCTGATATTGAGTATAGAGTTGGCTCTGCAAATCCTGGAAACCCCTCTGAGGCTTCATCATCTATCGGAACCCCACAGGAATCAGACGAGGAGAAGGATACTGATGTCGAAGAGGAGTTTGAAGAAGATGATGGACCTTTGATCACTAAATTCCTCAAAATAATTGAGGAAAGAGGATGGAACTTTTTTGTGAAGGCGAAACAAGACGACAAAGTTCACTTGAGATGAGTTTGAAGAAGATGATGGACCTTTGATCACTAAATTCCTCAAAATAATTGAGGAAAGAGGATGGAACTTTTTTGTGAAGGCGAAACAAGACGACAAAGTTCACTTGAATGATTTCCCAGTGGAAGTTTTGACGTATATTTTGAGGTAATTTTATTGTAATATGCAACCAACTACTAACTGCCAGCGAACATTTCAGGCTTGACAATGAAATTAATCTTTATATAATTAACCCTTTTAAAAAATAGGTGGCTGGTGTCCAGTGATTTAGACGTGAGGAGTCTTGATCTTCTTTCGAACACCTGCCGTGGATTTTACTGCTTATGCAGAGATGAGAAGATTTGGGAAATGGCTTGTGAAAAGTACGACATTGAATTTCCATAATTTAAAAAATTGACTATAAGATAAAATTGTATCAAACTTGGCAATTTATTTAAATCAATCAGAGTTTGGAGTGACATTGGGGAAGAAGAAGAACATTGCTATTGTTCGTACCTTTCAGGATCAGTCATATCGGTAATTAACAACTTTGTGCATATTATATACATTCCTACAATCCTATATTACGAATAGCATGCATTGAATTGAATTTTAAATATTTGTTTAGCCCATGGCATTTTGTGGAATACTATCGATTTATTCGTTTTCTGTCAAACGGTGAGATTCTCTTCCTGACCACTTCTGATGAACCTGCTGTTAGTGTAAGTGGTCTTCGTGATCCAAACTATCCTCGGAACGCAGCAACAATGCGAGGACAATACCATCTTTACGGAGACAATATAGTGTCAGACAGTTGTAAAGAAACCCACTACAACTAGCCAAACACCAGTTCATAGAGGCCGAAACGCCAGAACGCAGCAGACCCAGGAGGTGACAACATTTCACATGGAGTTTGAAATTTGTCCGATTAAAAAAAGGGCAAATTGGATGTTGAAGGTAAGTACCTAAAAGAAATATACGAAAGGTTTGGTCGTGATCGCGAAAGTCTAATTTAGGATTAGGTTTTTTTACTTAAAATAATTTTGATTTAATTTATAGTGGCTGCACTATTCGGTGTACATCACTCGTAATCCTGTCGGATCTAACAAGAACAATAATCGCAACCAGATGAATGATAACAATCCAAAAGTTACATCTTCAACATTTGACTTGAATCCAAACAAGTTTCCACCTTTGTACTTTTCACGGGTCAAGTCATACACTCAGAAATCTGAGGGAATCCTGTAGACCGACATGGACAAAGTATTTAAATATGCAGTGGTTTTAAACCTAACATTCTAATCATCAACAAATGCTTACCTACTTCCTAATTCCGAGTTAGTTGAACGACGAGGTTTATCTTAAAAAATTAAAAACTAGATAGGTGTGTAGTTTTTAGTCAGTAGTACAAGAGATTTCATGAATTAATGGGAAACTTGATGTGATGTGGTGATTTTAAATGTACCTTCAATGAACTGACTTTATTTTGTATTACTTGTAAAATTATCATGTTGTTTACTCTGCGATGTATCATTTTACAAAGTCGCAGTGCAGTGATCCCAAATTAAAATATAAATCGCCAAATTCAAAATGTGCTACTGATTCAATTAAATACATGTAAGTACTTACGCACTTAACTTACCAGCAGCCGTTTTCTGTATATTTTGCATTGCATCCTGTTCATTGATTACCTGTTGGATTGAATGAATTTCAAATTATTGAAATACCAATAGGGAAGTATATATTGTGCAGATATCTTTTTGTTATGCTAATTCATATATAAAATCAATATCGCATGAATTAAACTTGCTTTAATATCATTGAGCCGAGTTAAAATGAAAACGTCCGTGTAAGTAAGCGTTACGAAACTCTATCATAGTGAGCCAAAACACAACCGTTCTCCTTGACTCGTGCTGACACTTAAAGTGAAGGAAGACTTAATTCAAAACATGCACAGCGTAAATGCGTGGCACGATGTGACAGAAGATGAACCCAAATTAATTATGAATTAAATGATCCGTTAAATGAATTAAGCACTCCTTCAAGTGCATATAAATCTACTTATATGCATGTATTATGTATAGGTACATTCTTTACCGTGCAATTTGTTATAGTTTAGAGAACTTTATTGAATCTTGTCATTTGGGGGAAGTAATAGAATACAAAATTAGATCGTGGGCTGATGATAGGAAGTAAACGCGTCCCCAAAACGTGTGCTTGAATTTTACGCAATTATTTAGCAATCCGATTTGATACATAAAAACAGAGTCTATAGATTAATGAAACAGAAATCTTTCACAATTCTCATTCATGCAAGTTCACATGCTTCTTTTTGCATCAGCTCCAATTGCGCTCAAAATGCTTAAACCAAAATTACTTTGTTCTTCTCACTCGCACCTTTTGAAAAAGGTTTTCGCTGTCGTAAAGTTCATTAAAGTTTATTTTTTCGTTTTTTTTTTTAAATTTTCATGGATGCTATTTCTTGGAATGCAGTACGTTAATTATATAAGCATGTCCGATTCAGCTTCACGATATGCGTCTGCCAATGCATTCATTCAAGTTGGAAACCTTACTCCATGCCAGAGTCATAATGCGCTCATGGAAAATTTTTCCGCACATCTTTTTGTCATTTGGCATCTGCAGTAGGAAAAGCTATAGGGAAACTAATGAGATTACAGGAATGCGTTATGCTACTCAAGCAACTCTCTCACCGTAAGATAAGCTATTTATGAATCCCCTTTATAAATTCTTCTTACCTTATTACAGGCATGAAATACTTAAAAAATATGCACATGTGTTCTCATTACACGGACACGGAAGCATGTTCTCCGTGTCAAAGGTTCCAACAAAAAAATCCTAATGGTAATGTATGGTACTTTATGATTCGCAATAACCATATTCATCTTTGTGAGAAGGTCAAACCGAAAAGCCCGAAGCACAATACCTGCACGTACATTTGAAAGTAAGATATCCATGCAAAATTTTGGCATTGAGAATTTACGTAAAGAATAGCATAGGTAATGTGTATTTAATTATGTATTATAATATAGCGTGGCACCTTGCTCATCGTATTTCCTTACCGCGTTCTCATGACTCATGTCATTTTGGTCGTCGTCGTCACCACCAAGTCTTAAATCTTTTGTCTTGTCTTGTCTTCCCCTCAGAGAAAAAATATAGATGGATCACTATTTTTAGCATAACTTTACACAAATCTTCTTTTTCTTGAGTGACAAGAATGTATACAATGAATAACCGACATAATACGATGTGCTTATTAGACTATTTACGACACAACACAACACATGCATGAGATGGGGAATTCGAAAGAATGCCTTCAATCTTATTGAAGTCTTTATGGCATTTATATTGCAAACTCAAAACAGAATCTAATTTTTAGATAGAAGAATGCCAGAAACATTCTCCACCAAAAAAATATATATGAATGCTAATTTCAGCTTCCTTTTTTTCTTTCGCAAAGAAAAAAATAAGTTTTTTAAAACTAGTGCTTACTCACTCCTGAATAAACCACGCTTATTATGATTTCACCCACCTTTTATTGCCAGTGTAGTGGTCGACTCGACTCTGTGACGACTTTCTCGAAGAATTATTGGCTTGTTAAATGGAATCCCCAATGACGATGACACAACAATTCGTATCATCCCGTTTTGGAGAAAGTTTTATGAGACAAGTATAGAGCAAAAGAAAACGGGAAGTGATGTAATCGTGTGGAAACAAGATCATTCATAAAATACTTCAGCAGTGTTGTTTTCGCAATATGTATGGCACGCACCACATCTAGATTTTTTCTTCTTTGTCCATTCATCTGAGAAAAAAATAGCTGTGGAAAAGAAACAGTCGCATTTTTTATTTAGGCGAATAATGTGCTTCGTTTAGTTTTTGTGGAACGAATAAAGACAGAGCTTTTCTGAAAACGTGTGGAATGGAAAAAAAGATTCTCATGAATCGAGGTTTACGATATAATTTTTTTGGTTTCTGATTTTGTGTGGGTTCACTCATGATATGATTCTTGGCCGTGCTATTGACACATGAGAGTCAATGAGCAAAGAGTTTAAATCTGAAACACATTCTTTCAGAGGAGAAACGAAACGAGTGAGTGCAAAAAGTGTCACAATGTGGAACCAAAGCATCTTCCATACCATATTTTCCATTTTAATTGTGTTCATAAGTCTGATGAATATGGTAGAAGTGGAAGGACTGAGATCAAGAGTTCCAAAAGAAAAGGAAGATAAAGGTCCACCGGTATTTGATGTAAAGTTATACACAATGAGGCAATATGAAGGTATATATTTTTTCATTCAATTTTTTTCGTAAATTTTAATAACATTCGCTATTTTGATGTTAAAAGTGCCTCATTATAAATTATAACATGTTGTAATTTAGGTAAAATGGTGAGGTTAAAGATACAGGAAGGTGCCTGTGTCAATCTACCTTCTTCGTGGGAAAAGCAAGTGTCTTCAGTAGACCCTTCGGGGTGTGTGATCCTCTACGCTGACCAGGATTGTCGAGGATTTAGGAAACGGCTTGATAAGTGGTCCTTTGGTTCTACAAATCTTAAAGACATTGCATTCGATAGTAAACTATCTTCGTTATCAACATGTCCCACATTAAAGAAACCTGTGATAGATGAGTTATAGTTGTAGTTGTTGTTTTTAAGCTTGTATATGTGTTCCAATAAAAATAAAAACTTTTTTAAAAAGTAAAATTCCACGGCTGGGTAAACAGGCCGAAATAAATATGTAGCAAGAAGAATATTTTTAACTTGAAAATAGCACGAAAGACAAAGCATTAAATCTTCGAATGTGACAATAAATGTATGAAAGTTTTGGGAAGTAGGAGGATCCAAATATCATGCATCGACGAATTTTTTCTCCTCTGTGCTTTCCTTTGTCTGCCTATTTTCCTTCACAGTTTGTTTTGAGTGAATGCCATTTGCCTTTGTAATTAATTATATGTTCCTGAATGTGTATGCCAAGCCAAGCCAAAAAGCAATCCAGTTTCAAGTTTTCCGTTGACCCATTTGAAATTATTTTGTACATTAATTTTCTCCAATGCATTTTATTAGCATTCAAACGGTTGGCTTCACGGAAGCTATAAAATAAAGTGTAGGCAGCAGTAAAAGAAGAAAAATTTATTATGTCTTTCCTCTCATTTTGTCATATAATACAAGATCCCACACACATGCATAGTTGTCTCCCTTTATCTCTCCTGTTCTGTTTTGATATAGATAAAACCGTGTTGTTTTCTAATTGCAGTTGTTGTTCTCATCTAATCCCAATATTTTTTTGCAGTTTTGTTCACGGCTCACAAACAAGCATTTTGGATTTGGATTGGGTTATGTGCACAAACCAAAAAACCAAAGAAGTTTCTGGATTACAATGCTACACTTCTACTTATCTTCAATTAAAATTGAATAATAATACATGCTAACTTTGACATTTAGCAGAAGTATTACTAAATTTTATGAATTCCTTTTTAAAAAATTATATTGTCTATTTGGAATTTGAAAATTACATTTTAGTTAGTCTAATGAGAAAGTAAACGCTAACTGGACTTTGGATTTGAAATGGAACGTGACTCGACTTGACATGAAATGAGAGCGAAAAAAATCTAATGGAATTGCCGTATGCCATCAATCAACTCAAGTCTTGTCTTGTTTCAGTCAGTGTACATTGTTTCTTGAACCATAAAAGTCCATCAGTTTATGACACTTTGTTAAACTTAACGTCAATCATCTCAGTACAATTTTTTACTCTCGTTCGAATGATTAGTCTGTTCTGCAGATTTTTTATTTACATGATTTTTTGCGTGTATATTT
Source organism: Seira musarum (assembly GCA_027743895.1). NCBI lineage: Eukaryota > Metazoa > Arthropoda > Collembola > Entomobryomorpha > Entomobryidae > Seira > Seira musarum. The sequence goes on from JAHZMX010000358.1 coordinate 24,598, forward strand.
ATACAGAAAAAGTAATTAAAATGGTACACATCCCACTGCTTAAACGTTTGCATAAAAGCTTGGAATAGGACAGCAGATGTAATTTCAGTAGGAGAATATCGAAAATTATTGTATTTTTAAAATATATTAAATTAGTTAGCTTTACAGTAGCATTTGGTTTGGTTCGTTTGGGCATATGTCTTTTCTCATCTCATGCGATTATTCATGCTACTTTTTTGAAAATATAAAATACAATAAAATGCTAAATTAACCAGTGTATTGGAAGTTCCGGCAATGAAATATTTTTGGCTGACCAATTCGTCAAGTTTTTATTTAAGCTGTGCATTCGCATTCCATTTATGACAGTTAAATTTAATGAAAAAGCAGAAAATATTTTTGTTTGAGTGATGCATACCTTTTTAAACCAAACTTGATAAAATTAGCAGATGGTAAGTTTATCATGACTAATCATGAACAGATGGAAATGGAAAATTTGAAATGGAATGCACTTAATAAAAAATACCACCCAAGGGCAATAAAAACAATCCAAGATTAACGAATTTATCAAACAAAAGAATTAGGCACACATGGCCAGGCAATATTGTTTAATTTTTTTTTTGCATTGGAGCAATGTATTCACCTCGAGTCTTTTCAACTTTCACGGAACTTAAAAGTTTATTGTTAAGGCCAAATTAATTTTATTGCTGTGTGCCAGGAAGTTCATTTTGAAGTACGTGGCTGAATG
>JAHZMX010000359.1:0-22335 GCA_027743895.1 Seira musarum
GTCTCGACAGTATGTGAGATATATGCGATTAAGGGGAGGCACTTGGGGGGTTCCCTTGTAAGTTATTTCACTAGCAAACAAACTCTTTCATTTCACATTTTATCATAACAGCGCAAATTCTATTCGCATGCTAATGTGTACTATTCAAAAGAATTGAATGAAAATTTTTATAGAACGTTCCTCAGGCAGCGGAACTCTTAGTGTCGAGGAAGTACGTTTGAATTTAAGTGTTTACACGAGAATCTTACAAACAATGTTAAAACTATAGTTCTGCATTTTTTATGGCCGCAACTTTCTCCTTCTCTTGAGCACGTCCTTCATGCCTCGTGAGTATTAGCCTCAGGAAAGTCAAGGAAATACGATGCCACATAGAAATGTATACACAGAAACGAATAAATCCTACACAGTTGTTTTGTTTGGTAGCAATTGCGATACTAATGAATATAATTGGAACGCAAAATTAAGATAATTGGGAAACTGCTAAGAGCACTAAATACCGTTCTAGATGACTGGCTTTTGCTGATTATCGTCTGATCTGGTCTGACTTTGTTTGTTGCTGGACATCGTCGAAATTCTTGTCTTTACGTTACGTTTAGGACATGCCAGACAAAACCATCCAGATTTTTCTAGGTCTTGGTTGAACTAACAATAACGTAGAAGGTTTCCTATTTTATCGAGAAACTCCATTATGAAGCCGAATAAATCTTGTAACCATCCACATTTCCTCTCTTGTTAGCACATATTCAAATGTTCAAGAAGGAGTGCGTTTATCTTTTTTCTGGAACGGAGCAATTCCTACGACGAACAAGACAAAGTCAAACCACAACAAACACGAAAGGTCGCAGCTGGTGTCTCATATTCCTCTCCGTTATAGTATATCTGTAGTCGCTATTAAGTACTTTCTTCTCTATATCTGCTCCAGCCATGCGACTCAGAATCACGTGGCCTTGACTAAACTGCACCACTATCCCTGAACAAGCTCAACACTGAACAGATTTTATTTAAAAAATTTTTCGCTTTTTTTACAAGCCCAACAACCGAGTCGAAAGCATTTCACTATGTCATGATGGTCTTTCTTTCTGAAGCGAAAGTTCAGTTATGTGAACGAAACGAATAAGAAAAATCTGAAGTTGGCTAGATGGTTGGCTTAGTATTTTTGCTTGAGGTTGACGTTATTAAGTGGGTCACCATTTATTGAAGACAAGCATAGCATAATTTTGTTGTGATTATGCTAAAGACATGGTAATAATAATATTATATTGTACAAGGTTGAAATCTGCACATGGGGTAATTTTGCGTTTTTGCAAACACATCCCCAAACATTAAATATATTTTTGATTTTCTGAAACGACTTGCAGTTGAAATTGCTGGGCAAATATGTGTAATTTTATTAACCTGGTGAAACATTTTATTCCAAATTAATTTGACTTCAGATAATTACCAAATATTAATTAAAGCAACTTTCCATAATATTTTGGAGGTTGGTTTTCGTTTTTTAATTTCTTCAATGTAATTAGTACATAGCCATAAACGACTTACATTTGCAAGTCAGCGAAAAAATCGCTTAACGAATGCAATCCGAATCACAAATTTCCTCCTTTTTGATGAATTTCACACTACACAGGTTTTATTTGAGAAGACACTGAACATTAGTCTAAAAATCTGGGAAATCTGTTTTTTGGAAGTTTACATAATTATGATTTACAGGAAGTTCTTGATAAACGTTATTAGAGTGTAAATAAAGTTTAAATGAAAGCTTGAGAAAGTAATAAAATAAGGGAAAGAACTTGTGTAAAAATGGAAAATTGTGTTGAGTTTATGATTGTGAAGAACAAGATTTTAAGAAGATATATCGCATGGATTATGATAGCAGCGAATGAGAAGAAGAAGAGAAATTTAATCATGTAATATTGGCAATTTTGGCTTCCTTTTTTGACTCATCAATATAATTTTAATGAATAGGAATTGAAGTGAAGGTGGTAAACAGGATGAAAAAGAGATTAGGTTTTAATTTAAATGTGTTATTGCTGCTGAGTCATCAGCTAAATCATGAAAACGACATCAATGAAATTCCTTGAAATGTGATGAAATAAGCAAGACTAAGATGACAGTTCATGCAGATGTCATCGAAGTACTTGATCTGAAGACACACGATTTGCAAAAAATATATATATACTTATAATTGAAGTCGAATCACTGGCAAAAAAACTAATGCGCAGTTATTGGGAAGAACATTTTCTTAAATATTCATGTGCCCGGCATTGACAAAACTGGAACATCGAATAATAAAAATTTTGCGCCGTAAGTTTTTTTTTTCATTTTTTTCTGAAGTTAGTGCACCAACTTAAAAGAACTGCAGTTCTTTTTTGATTAGCCATAACGTCTCAAATGCGTCTCGGACTGGATAAACTCATTTTCTGGAAGAATATGTCAAAACTCAAAGGGTCGGGAGAAACTGGGTTCTCCTTTCGTGTTTTGTAGTCTTTACAGTTACTTTTGAATGGGTTGCTGAAATTTCTTTCCAGCGTTCTTGAAACCATCACGTACTTTCTAGAATATAAATAAAATATGGAACGGGAAAAAGCAAGATTAGAATGGAACATCACATCGCATAACGGAAAAGGATGGAAAAAGTAGAAAGTAGGAGTCCATGTACGCATATGCAGGCATGTGCAAAATTTAAACAAAATCATTGTAAAATGTTGACGTGAGAATGGACTACGGTTCCAAAATATAAAATCTCATTGCAAGTGTTCTATTATAATTCTTAAAAGACCAGGCAGCTGAAGGACGAGCGGCTAAGGTATTTGTCTACTCGTCTGCATGAAGAAAGGGGGCTAGAATTAGGGCTCGGGTTCGATTCCCGGTCGTTCAGGATTTTTTTCACTTAATGTAACAGCGTATAGTTAAGATCAAGTTGCTTCGCCATTTAGTGTTGTTTCCCCTGAACTCCCCTCCTGGTACGAACATTGCACCCAATGGTTCATAGTTAAGTGACAATTGTTATCATTTGTAATAATAATTGAGGAAATAAAGAGCGTATGAGCTGTGGCTCGATTGGCTCCGATTAACTTTAAAAACTTTTAAAAACTTATAATTCTTAAAATATTTCTTAAAAAGTGGAAATCTTCAGCAAAATATCACGTTCCCCAACTTTAATAAACAGTAAATCGATAATGTAGACGTCAACTTTGTTTATCCAAAATTGTTTACATCTTTTTCATATCTTCCAAAGCTGCTGGTTTGGGCAGTCAGCATACATTATCCCTCCGTAGATGAGGTTATTGGAAACTTTTCAGTTAGCGCGGAGTATGCGAATGAGGAATAAAAAATCAACGGATACAAAAATGAGATTAGGTACCCAAAAATAAAATTTACACAAAATTTAAAACATCCACAAACTTTAACTCCATTTTTGTACCTGATGCTTATTTGCATATCTTCAAATGTAAATGGTATCTAAAAATAAATGATGCATTGCATATATTTCTTCCTTCCTTTTAATCTTTTGTGGTACTTTTAGGTACCTTACACCTTATTTGCATTTTATGCTAACTGGAAAGTTTCCAGTTACCGCATCTACCCAGAGACACTGTATGGCTGTCTACTTAGATATGTCTCTTTTCATGTCATCGTTCTCTCCTTCCCTTTCATCCTGTTTTCCTCCACGCTATCTAGCATGTCATCCGCTTCCGCAACAAAAAAACGAAGTGTAACAAAAGATTCCAGATAGTGTCATCTTGCATGCATGCATGTGAAAAATAAATTGTTGGGAGGACGCAAAGAACTTTGAAGTTACGAGGGATTGAATACAATGCAATTGTAATGAAAAGACATTTCAGAGTGATGCGTATCATCATATTTAACTCAGAGTCAGGGCATTTAAAAATTGTAGTAGTGTGCTAAGTTTTGACATTCATCCCAGCTTGAACTTAGCTGTCATTTTAAAAATCTATCATTTATACAACATTACCTACAGAATCATTCTTATTTGTGAAAAAATGACGTATGAAGTAACTATGCAATACGTAGTGGCTTTGATAGCAGCAGAGTAAATCCATCATCAGAAAAAAATGGTTCATGAGGTTTTGTAGTTCTACAAGTTTTGTAAGGCTTAGTGCATACTATTAAGTTGAATGATTAAGTAAAATGTTTTTTGAATAAGGAAAACCGGAAACTCGTCAATTCAGACGTGTGTACGGAAAAAATTCCTCGGTTTGTGAATTCAAAGGGTTTTCATTGCTTCAATCTGCAAGTATTTTTGGATTTAGACGGAACATTGATAAGGCGAGTCTTTTGCAAAAAAAATATTTTGATAGTTTTTGAATGCCAAAACAATTATTAATGCTTTGCACGACACCAAAATATATAATGTCTACTAGCATTTCCTTTCGTACAGGATTCATGACAGTTTATTTATGAAGGCGTAAAACATTTTCATTTTGTGCTTATTATAGCAAAATTCGGAAATGCTAATTAACCCCTCGAACCCTTCATTTCATTAGTTACCGTTCTATAACATTACCACTGAAACGCACCAAACGTGTACAGCAAGCACAAAATAAACTGATGTCCTTAGACTAAATATTATTCCAAGCCACCGCCACATTTCCACACCAACTTCCTCAATATTATAATATCAAATACATAAGATTACATCTAAATATTGATGCACATTGTTCCCAGACCGACATTATGAGCGTTGCCGCAACACAACTACAACTTTCGTTGGAAACCATCTCATCATTTCATAATCATCTCATCATCATGATTCTCATCATTTATTCTTGCAGAGTTCTGCAGATGATATTATACGATACGACGTATATGATTACGGCAATGGCTAATGCCATAAGCACTTCTGGCATTCCCAGAAGGTTTCTTTATAACATAGAAACTGTTCGTAGATAAGTTGCATATGCTATTTTAGAGGATAATCCATTCCTCTGCAGGAAATTAGCATAAAGAGCGCATTTCGCGTTACTGCAGCATCATCCTCATAAAAATGCATCAGACTAAGGGATTCTGTGGGAACTTAATTATTCATGAGGGGACAAAGACCTACAGAATTTTTTAGGTGAAATTCTGCATTTATAAATCATCTTATGCTAAACATGTTTTACATCATATGAAGTTATTATAAGAGACAAAGTGGAGTTTTTGCAGTTGATTTAGGAATAGACTTACAACGCTGTATTAGCTTTTTTGTAGCTGAATACAAAACTAACTCCATGTTAACTAGTGAGGACAAAGAAATCACTACTCTGAGCAAAATTTACATTTTTATTTAGACCATGGAGCGGATGAAAGTAAAATCTTTTTTACCCAACTCGTCATAGATCAAGTTATTGTTTCTTTTTTTCCCACGCATTTCTCCATCACTCTTTCCAAAAAGGTTTTCCAAATAAGTAATGAGTCGTCAAAATCTACATTGACATTGGAATCCACCAGACACTAAAGAAATTACGTATTTTTATTTTTTACTGATAAAGATGCAAGAAATAAAGAACCATTTAAAAAGTCGTTCGAAAATGCCGAATTTTTTAGGATTCAAAGTGACATGAAACGCTGGTGGATGTGGAGTGCTTCTCATCTGTCAGAATAAATTCCCACGCTGATTGTCAGGTTACTTTGTAAAAGGAGTGACTATGGTTCATCTAACTATCTATTCATGCATACTTGAAACAGGAAAGAAGTTGAAGGAATGCGAAAAAACTGGAAAGAGTCTTCAACTATATTCCATTCCGTGAAACGCATTTGGTATGCATCAGTTTCCTGAAAATTGCTGAACCAGCTGGGCTGATCATCCACTTTCTCTCGTACACACGTCGAAGTCATGAAGTTGTTCTTCGTTTTCTCTTCTCATTCTCAATCCATTATTCTGTATTCTGAAAAGCATTAGCTTTCTCGTTTCTTCTTTCGCTTTAAAAAAATATCTAGCTGGAGTGAGTTTTAGATCGTACTTGAGGCTAATGCCACTTAGGACTGGAGAATATGCTTTCTTTGAAATACCTATCGCCTTTGCCACACTTATAGTTCTATTTCCAAACCAAAACTATGCATCCTAAGCAAAACAGAAAGGGAGACTGGGATCAATATCTGTCTTTGGATGAATAAGTGAGAGAAAAACAGATGCAGAGTTGGGTAATTCCTATTTATGATACAAAAGCGTTACAATTACTCTTAGAATGTATGTGAGTGAGAGAATAAAAGCGTTGAGCCTTTTACATGTCAGTATTTGGAGTTTTGTTGATTCAAAAAAGAAATATAAAATACTGTCACCTACAAAATAAATTATTTATATATTTTAGAACTCTGCTAAGGACGTGTTTTTTAAAGTAAATTTCATGATGTAAATGGAAAGTATGAGCTAAATTTTAATGAGTACAGATATTAGCTGACGACAGTCAAAAAATGGCATCATGATAATATTTTTCATTCATCAATTGTCAATTACCCAACCCTGCTCGGATAACTGCGCTCTTCTCGTTTCTTTACATCTTTTGTGCGTTTTACGCACCTGCACTCCGAACCATAAAATATGTATTTCCATTCTTGTTATAATTTTCTGTTTCGTAGCTTTTCCAACTTCCGAAGTTTTTTCTTTCCATCCGTAGCGCCAGGCTGGCAGTAAAGCTATGGTTTTGATGATTCCAACAAAAAAGGGGTTGACGTATCCTGTTTTTCATAGAAACGGAGAAATACTTGTACTGTCTGACTGTGATGAATGGATTATTTTGACACCGAAAGGAATGCCACATTCTTCTAAATATTGTAAAGAGGGAACCGCTAGCAAATTAAATAGGTTGCATTTGAGCAGCTTTGCACATAGCACTCAATACCTCAAATTTCTCCAGTTTTGTGCATTTGAAAGAAAACAAGGCGAAGCTGTAAAAACCCTATTTTTTTCGAACCCAGATAATAAAACTGACGATGAGTTCCAAGCAATATCAAAGCCACACTCAAAGCCCTCAATGCAGGAAAAGTGAGCTCAGCAATCAAAATATGATGCAAAACTTCAATAAATTCTTGAGTTCAGCTCAACTTTTTTGGTTTGGGTTGCGTACATACCGATAAGCAAACCTCCACTCCCGCCAAGATAGGAGTTTACTTAGATTGCGCTTCGGCTTTGTATCTCATCTCCTGGCTGCAAATAAATATTCCGGATTCTTTGAGAACATACCCAAGTTCTCAGAGATTTTTTGGAAGTTAGAGTATTTCTTTCTTGTGAAATCTGGTGGTTTCACACAAATATCAATTGTATATATATTTAGTTATTACAGTTGCTCTATATTAGAGATATCATATAAGTAAAATTATGTCCTTTGAGATAATTTGCAGAAAGTCTCTGTTCTTTTTTACATTCTCATTACCTTGCAATCCAATTCAATGTCCGACGATTTCCAGTTTCAGCTACGCCACGACGAAGTTGCTTGTATAGCAAAAAATTAAATGGTTTTAAAAGCAATAAATATCTTTGAAGTTTTTGAAAACAAAATGCAGAAGAAAATGTATTCAAAAAAGAAAGTTAGGATTCCTTTTCATTTGATCACTCAGAATTTGCACTTGTTTGCTTCTATACCTATCCCATCCATAAATTTAATCAAATGTTGAAAATGGAAATACTGTGGAAGATTGGTTAACTATTTTTAGTTCTGCATCCTCCAAGGGAAAAAAATTGTTCTATTTGTATTCCGCCTTTCATTTCGTGTTGCTGCTTGTTTTCGTGGTTTCCAAGTGTGGTTATAGTTGCTTCCGCCCTCAGCGTTTATCTCTTTGAAACGAAACATCACATGTGAATGAGTAAGGTAACGAATCATGCGAGCAGCGAAAAATCAATTCTTTCACATTCTCCTACTCATTTTGCGTAGGCCTAAATACTTACGTTCTGGAGGTTTTTTAGAAGTTTTGCTCATACTGAAATCTGTGTAGGGAAACGAAAATTCGTATTTACGATGTTTGTATAGAGTGTGGATAAATTGGCATTAAATCACAATTCTATAGACTGAGGATGGTTATTTGAATATAATTACAAAAAATTGCAAATTTTCATGAAAAAATCTCCTGTACTAAATTTGTTGGTGGTTTCCTAAACACCTGAAATTTTAAAATTGTGAAGGCATGTCGCGTTATTGAAAAAATTACGAAGTCTTTGTAATTGGTAAATATTCAGAGTTTGTTTGATCCTTCAATGGCTTTTAAAACTTATGTGAAATTGAAACAGAACCATTATTTATTAATTGGCAGATGTAATTTCAGATTCGCTATGCACAAGAAAAAGTCTTTAAATATTAAATACCGACTCCTGTTTTCAATTAAAAAACATTTCACTCTTTCCTTTGCTCCGATACCCTTTGCACTATAAACCACAAACAAAGAACCTGTTATCTAATAAATTCTCCAGAATGAAAAAATCGAATCGATTTGTTATTCTAGCTGTAACGGTGTCGCTAAATCCGATTGATCGACTTCTCAATCAATCTGGCTTGGAAGAAGCTTCTCGTTCCGAATTCCAGCCTTCAAGAAAAGAACCGCTTCCCGCCACTCACCATCAATCCGCCAATTATTTTCGAGACCTTTTTTATCAACCAGATCGTTTTCTTTATTTTCTGTTTCTTTGTCCTATAGGAAAGTTGCACCAAGTTTTGAGTCAAAATGATGAAAAAAAACTAAAACGGATCGAAACTGCAGAATGTCGAATTTTACATTTTTATTTCGCAAAATTTGGAAATAGCCATTCAGCTTCTATCCTTCTCCAGAAACGGAACTGGTTAATTTTATGCGTATAAAACGTATCAATAATCCCATTGCAAGGGATTTTCTCTCCCTCCGGGATCCAAGGGGAAAATTTATTCCAAGTATATCCAACCGTCCTCATTCTTGCCATCCAGCTTGGCCAAGTATATCCGGCAATATCGATCCAGAATAATGCGTTCCTCTAAATGTGCATGTTTTGATTTCGGAAAGGATAACATTTTACGGCGGAATATCATTTATCCTTCTAGTTTTTGTTATTGGTTTGAAAGCTGTCCAAAAAATTCTTTTAAAAAAACTCTTTGTTCATTCATCGTCGTGTTGTGAAGTAAATCTATCGATTTTCCTCGATATATGCCAGAAATGCAGTAGAAAATCTCTGTGCTTTTGGATCAATTCTTTACTTCCTGCATCTTTTTGCTGTTAGAGATGGTTTTTAAACAAAACACAAAACTTTTAAGGCATCTGGAAATTCAAAGGGTTAAATTACTTGCACTGGGATTAATTTCTTCTATTTCGCATTTCTCAAATCTGCGCAGGCTTTGTTTCTCCTTCGGCTTTACCTAGGGAAGTACCAACTACTTATTTTATGTAAATTAAAAAGCACATATTTCCCTAAATTTGCATTTTGCATATTTCCCTCGTTTTTATTATTTATCTCTCCCAAGGTTTGCATTCATATGTTTAGTTCCCCCTTCATGTTTCTATTTTATTCTTGTTGCTTTGTTTAAAAGGTGTTTTTGTTTCTCATTTTTCCGGCATTTTAGTTAATTTGAGATTCTCCCAACGTGACTTGCATTTCTTTTGTTCCTACTATCCAGTCTCATTCACGATTTTACCCGCGACTCTGAATTCTGATTGCAGTAACCCCCCCGTTAGTACACCACATTTCGCTACGGTTAGTTGTTTTTACATTTTCTATTCTTCTCTTGCGAAACTGTTAAAATTTTCTCATTTCTCATCAAGGCTGTTGCAGCTAAAAATTTCTCGAATAGACTTGGAGCAAAAGAAAGGGAAACATGCATTCCTTCCTTTCCATTGTCTTTTGATCCATGCTTTTCATTAAAAACTTTAGTCAAAGCAACTTATTCTAAACCACGCTAACCTGTTTGTTTTGTAAACTCTAGAAACACCATATTTCGTGGCAATAAAGGTTTTATACAGCGTGGATAAAACGGAGATCAGAACTTGGCACGGGAAATTTGTGTAAATTTTTGAGTTGCAAAAGTGGAATCCATTTAGCTGACAGACAAACAGCGATAATGAGAAACTGTTGCTTGGTTTGTATAAATCCAACCTGATATTCTCTCATGTTTCAACATTTTCGTTCATCCTTGTTCTCGGTATTCTTGTTGTAGCCTTTTTTAGAGTGATGTGAGACAATAGAAGATTTCGATGAGACAAACAAAGCTGCCAATACAATGCTAATAGAAGACGAGAGTGAGCGTGAAAAGCTTTTTATAAGCCGAAAGAAGAATTCACCTGCAGAAGAGTCATTCTGGTATGTAGGCTTTGTTAGTTAGGCCTTTCAAAATTTTTATGAGAGGAATATCTTACAATGTAAATTTTTTGCTCATTTAATAGACAACTTGATTCGGTAATAACCTAAAATGAGACCAAATTTGTTTAATGTGGAGCACTTTAGAAGAAAATATGTTTTGTCAACCGAATATAATACAGACCACGCTTGGATGGAGTGATGATGGCATGGGACACAGTTAGAGAGTTGCATCTGAGCCCAAATAAGCCCGCCCGCCCGACACGACCGGGTTTTTTTACGGGTTCGGGCTTTCAAAACTTTCACATGTCAGGCTTCGGGCAGCCTTGGTATATCTCCATAAAATTTAATTCGGGCTCGGGCTATTTCTTCATCCCAAAAAGCCCGATTTTATGGTATAAACATATTAAAGCCTTCATTTACCCACAAATGTGTCACACATTTGGAAATCATCCCCTCTTCAATCGTAATATACTGAATGAATTTCGAATTTTCAATAGCAAATTTAAGTGAAAATATAGTTTGTGGGAGAAAAATTAACATTTTCTACAGTGTACAATACATTTTTAAAATCCGTCGGGTCTTATCGGGCGATCTCGGGCCTTTGATTGTGTTTTTGTTTCGGGCTCGGGTTTACGGGCTCAAGTTTGTATGCGTTGAGTCGGGACGGGCGGGCGAAGGCTTTGTGAATGAGTCGGGCTTTATCGGGCGGACGGGCCGAGTTTTTCTCTCGTGCAACCCTCTAGACACAGTGCGCTTTCGTGAGACTGAATTTGATCAAATCCAGATAAAGCTGGTACGGTTTACTAGAAATTTTTTGATATATGACTCTTACATTAATGGATTAACTGGTTAATGCACCAAAATTAAAAGGAACTTTTGAAGCCGCTGGTTAAAGCATAGACCATTGCCAAATTACATAATAGTGCATGTGGGCTGCGGTAATATTTAACGATTTTTTAACATTTTTTTATAAATTACAGCAATTTGTGTAATTTGAGAAGCTAAGCACCAAAGCGTTTGCCGCATTTTTGCGATGAACAGTGGAAAGAAACGTCCTATAAATATTTCTACGCAAATTTAAAATGTCTACAAACAAGATACATCGAGCTTTAATGTTTAGCAAATTTAAAGGCATCTTTCCATCATCACTCCACATTTGGGATTTAGTAAAGCTATTCATATTGATTTTCAAGCTCAATACACTTTTCATTTGGGATTACAAAAGAAATAGATTAATTTACAATAGGAATACGTTTAGCGTTTGGTCATGGTATTTGTGTACAATGTCTGGAGTTTTTCTATACGGTTTTTGCATGACGTCTGGCATGCTTTTAAGGGAATTTTATTTACCCGAAAGTGAAAAGCAGATACCTTTGGTTGTAAAGATCACATTTTTTGTAAGTCTTGTCGCAAGTTTCATTACTTGGATGCACGTCTTTGTAAAAAGACAAAGCGGAGAAAAGTTCGTATATGGCTTCAATCAGCTTTCAAATTTGCAAACATCAATTGGAAAAAGTAAGTCAAAATAAATTTCATAAATTGGAAACCAAAAAATAAGAAATTTATTTTATTAATACAGAATTTGCGAGACAAGCAATGGAATTGTATTTGGGTCCTGAACGCATTCATCGTAGTCGAATACTAATTAAATACTATCTTTTTCCATCGATTGCATCTACCCCACTTTGTGCAACGCTTTTGCTCGCTGCAATACTCTATTTTGAAATGGACCCACTTCCATTCTACTTTCGACAGTCCATTTCATGGGACCAGTCAAAAACAATTTTTATTATGGCTTTGGCATTCCGCGCAATCAATCTCACAATCCTCGGTTTTGAGTGTGCCCGAATTGCCCTTGAAATCTTGCTGATCTCAATATTTCTCTTTTTAACTTACGAGTTCAATCTTGCATTCCTCCAAAAAATTCCTGGATCATCTCCCTCAACATATTTTACTTATTACTCGAGGCTACAGATTTGCCATAATGCGATTGAGGAATTTGTGAATGCTACTTTTGTTCTGTATTTTGGGTTTTGTCAAGTTGGAATTGTTGCTTTCCTATGGATTCTTATTAAGGGGGTGCATTTAGTCCCCATATTGTTTTATATGAGTTGTCCTGTTTTTGTTGTAACCATGGGTGGATTGATTTTCTCAATTTCTCATTTACTTGGCGCTACGGTAAATACACGGTCTGCGATTGTTGTACGATATTGGAAAAATAGTCATCTTTCCACTTTTTTCAGGAAAAAAGCTCAAGCACAAAGGAAAATGGGATTTGCGTGTGGGTCTTATTTACAAATTCGGAAAGAATCAGCGTTAGTGTACTTGAACACTATTTTAGGAAATTTAGCGTCCGCTGTGATAGTCATTAGCTAACTTTAATTGTCTTGAAAAATATTCGCCAATTATCAACGTAAACACAATTTCCAGAAGTTCAGTCACTCTTATTCTGTTCGCTCAAAATTTGACTAACATTTTCAATTTTATTTTTCCTGTTATTGTTAAATTACTTATCTGCAGTGTCATTAAGATTTAGTATTCAGCCAACTCAAGTGAATTAAGCAGTACCTCCACCCAATAAAATGTACCAGATTATTTCTCCCCAATCCAAACGAAATAATATAATATAAATTAGCTGATGGTTCAAATAACATTTCGATTTAGAGAAAGAAAACTTTGTTGCTTTTACCACTCAACAATTCCCTGGGGCAAATCTCCTACTCCTGACATGATAAATATCCGTTAGTATATAGGAAACAAGTGGAAATAAACAAGCTGAAAATTTATATTTGCTCACATTCCCTTCCCCTACTCAAACTGAAACTTTCACTGGTCCGAAGGAAAACGAAACTCTTGGTAAGAGATTTATCCTTCATAAGCTGGCTTGTCTAGGCAGGAACTTAGGGAAACATGCATAGTCATGGATCGTCTACAGCTATTTTCAGAACGTGAGCAAAACCATTGTAATTCATCAAGTTTATTGCCTATTATTACATCCTGCGTCTATTACTACTCTTGAGCATAATGAGAAGAAAAATACACTGGTCCTAAGGATAAGTTGTATACGCCTTACGAAAATGAAAAGCAAAAGTTATTTCAAGCTCTGCATATACTGTGCACTACTTACACCAGGAGGTATATGGCGTCGTTGGGATAAGGTAGATATTTGCAAATAAAATTAATTTGCAAATTAATTTGTAATAAAATCAGTTTCAAGCACAGGAAAAACTCGAAATTCAAGGATTTTAATACTTTTCCTTTTGAACTCACCCCAGTTAATGTTCAACTAATTTTTGGATATCAAAATATTTCATTCAGATCGTCCATATACTAAGAGTTCATAAAACTTTCCTTGAATGTGATACTTTCTCCATTTTTATTATGCTGTTCATATGAACGACTGTGACTGCGACTTCAAATTCGAGCACGAAAAAATATTCCTGCAAAATATATGAGAGTGGGCGAACCGAATCTGATACTTATTTACTCAGGTAATTTTCTACGGCATTGACGATGCTATATTCCTTAAATCAAATGAAAAAGAAAATGTTATTTTTTTACGAGCGTCTCCATCCGCTTTCCCCATCCATTATCGTAGCTTATGTGCATTTTTATTATTTTGTGTATTGTTGTGTACATTTGTACTTAGTTATTATTATTATCGCTGCTTTTTATCTTAACGGTAACATTGGAGGAAAAATGTAAATCTGGAATCGCTTCATTTTCCCATTTTAAAAATAATCTGATAAAAAAACACCGACTATAGGCAATTTCCCTGCTGATACTGTAACGCACTTTTTATGCGACATAATCCGAAACATGGATATTAAAGCTAAGAAAGCATATGGCTCGGGGTAGTTGCGCGGAATTCCATGATGCGCGAACAAAAAATATCTCCAAGCCCTCTGATTCGTGTATGGACTTTATCAAAGGAAGATTATTACAAGTGCTTTATGATCCGAAATTATTATTTCGTGTGAAAAATGGAGCGTGAGCCATGTCAAAAACTAAATTGGGCTATATCCGGAAGAAAAATGACATTTTATTTTAAAAAACGGCGTAAAAAATTTTTTATTGATGGGAGATGAACTTATCTTAGAACATTTACGCAAATACTGTCTTTGCATTTACTATTTGTACTTTCGAAAAAAAAAATTGATCGTTATGCTTACACAAACTATCCATAAAAATCATTTTCGATGGCAGTTGAGAAACGGTGCGTGTGAGCCAACAAAACCCGTTTCACGCATATCAGAATTTTTTATCCCATTACTAAAATCTTATCGACTTTATTTCTAATTTAGTCGCTAAATTGCGTTTACTTTTTACTTAAAAATGTAATAAGTACTGGAAGCATTGAAAAGCTCTTTGTAAAAATACCAGGGAAATAATACGAATAATAATTCAGAGAAAGTATGTCGTAAAAATGTCCATATCTTTGACTTAAAATAATAAACGCCCAAAATGGGATGTTTATTACTAATGTTTTGAGCGGGTGGCATTTGCGGTTTTAACTTCAATTCATTTCTAGAATCCACTTGTTTCAATTACGACAAAATAATTGACAAATACGGTATGCAAATTGAACAACCAAAGAGAAATCCAAAAGGAAGAAAACCCTCGGAGATTTTTCTTAATTTTGTAAATTTACTTCATGCAGTTAGATTACTTTATTTAAAAAACTCATTTCGCCAGAATTGACGTTCTTCCATTCATTCCCGAATGAATGCATGCATGACACCATAATCATTAAACTCCCTCCTTAAGATCCTTTTATGTGGCAGTCGCAATGAAACGTAGCAAACGAAAGCATCCTTGCCAATTTCTCAAAAGTTGAGACGGAGAGCTGAGTGAGTAGTCATTCCTGAAATGGAAATTAGTGATATCCCATTTTCTCTGTGGTTAAGCATAAGCTTACGAAATGATGACTTTAATTTTACTACAGTGACACATGCAATATCAAGCCATGGGTGTCCGAGCAATATCCGAGTTTATGTTTCACAGCTGGAGCCTAAATAGTGGAATTCCTTGTGAAGGCAGTGTTCGGTTTAGAGCATTGCTTTCAATGTGTCAGTTAATCAGTCTGTGCATGCTGCTCATACATTTGACAATGGTTTTGCAAAGCTCATTTTATATACGATTCACTTACTCTAAAATTTATTGGGTCCAAACTTTAGGCAATTTTTTTATATTTCTACAACGAAATTTTAACCCTGATATAAATCCATTTAGAGTCGTGGAAAATCCAGCAACGTTTCATTTATCCATCCTGAATTTGAATAGAACTCTAATGACGTGGTTATCCTTATTTTGCACAATGATCGTTTAATGATCTTAGGGAAATTAGTGGTTAAGGTGGATTATGGAAAGAGGGAGTGTTAAACCTGTGACATGAATGGTATCACTAGAATAAGAAAACTATCCATTAAGACTACTTACATCCAGGAAACAGGAAATATCTTGTTCGAATTCCCATAGAATATCTGCGAATTATATTAATGTTACGATTTTCTTTGTGCAAAACCTAAAAACTCAAATACGTCCAAATAGATCCAAAAGGAATGGCTGTCTGAGCAAAATCATGTCTTGTCGCGATTAGAGGACAGATCTATGTTCCAAAATGCTATGAAATAGAGATGCACATCTACTCATTTTTAAATTCCATTGGGCTATATCATACGACTGTGTTAATTTCTGCTTAAAATCTTCTGTGTCAAAATAAGTGCCCATCTCTGGTTCTAATGGTTTTTGGTATAGCGACAGCTCACACTTTAAACTACAATTATTTGAAAACTAAGACACTTGACGATAAAGGCGGAGTAATGATAATGCAATAAGAAGGGAAGGAGAGCACTAAAGAAAGTTTCAACTTTCTCCATAGAATATTATTAAACGATCTAGAATTCCCTTACCTTCCTTCTCTTCCCAGTTTTATGACAAAGGGGATTCTCTAGTCAGTAAGGCAGACGAAGCGTATCGCATTAAAGTGTGTTCTGGTTGCAAGCTGAGTAGAGAAGAAAATGCCTCAAGAAAAAAATCCGAAGGAAGGGAATGAAAATATCTTTAATCGCCTTAAGAAGCAATCACCAAGCCGTATAATTTTCTCTTCTCTTGCCTGCGTATCATGAAGATGATGATTATCGTAGTCATGAAACTTTAGTATCTATGCTTACAGCTTTGTATTAAACTGACTCGGGAAAGCAGCGAGAACGAGGTATCCAGAGAAAGTTTCATGTTCTTCAAGTAGGGTTTAAAGCAGCTAGCATCTTTCCG
Organism: Seira musarum; assembly: GCA_027743895.1. NCBI lineage: Eukaryota > Metazoa > Arthropoda > Collembola > Entomobryomorpha > Entomobryidae > Seira > Seira musarum. The sequence goes on from JAHZMX010000359.1 coordinate 16,529, forward strand.
GTATTCTGGGTCTGTGACCGCTGAAGGAGAAAGGGAAAGAAAAGTCTATTATATTCCATTCTCCAGAAGAACGGTGTTTTCTAAGTTGTAGGCTTAGGATACCTACAACAAAAGCTAGAGCAAAGCGCTAGACGTGGTTGAATGACCATCACTGTAACGATATTATTGTTACATTGCAATCCAACCATAACCTTCATGCGTTTTTTGAATTTCTTTTCAAGGATAATTTTTATGATAAAAAATGTTTGGATTTTTTCGAATTAATGCATACAAAGTTTTAGATGCAGGATAAAGAATTGGTATTGAAAAAGAAATGTAATTAGGTATAACTTTAATTGAAAGTGCAAGCAAATTTACATGAATGGTTTAAGTAGCTTCTCTTCAAATCCAAATTGACGATACTGAATTGCAATATTTATTTTTTATTTTCAGGTATACGAGCTATAACTTTGGAAGAGTCTGGCCCTCGCTTCCTAGAAGATTGGAAAGCATCGTTCGCTTACAGTAGTCGCGTTGGTGGGAAGATATCATGCCGGGTCCATGGTCAACCTAAGCCAAAGATTGAATGGGTCACTAATGACTTCGTCCCTGTGACAAATATTACATCAGTGCGCGAGGTAAGAGAATTAATCGGATCATTTAAAATGGATATCCGTTATTGGATGTTCATAAATTTTTAAGGTTATTTAATTCTTCTGTTATTTTCGAATCCGGATGACGCGATCTCACTACTGACTTCGAACGTGTCTTTCTTTTTCGCCATTTCACTCGTGCATAAAGGTCATTTTAAGAAAGGAGCTATGACAAATTTTAACAAGGTCTTCTTGGTTCTTTTGGTGCAAAGCAAATTTGAATAAAAATGCAGTGAATTGTCAGTGTGACCACACTTTTTTCCTTTTATACCCGAATGCGATATAAAAAGAAGACATGAGATAAATTGAGTGCTCCACTTTTTCCCCTATTCAATGATCTTTGCTCCCTCTAGTCATGGGATTATTATGTCAAAAGCAGTTTAAAGGTTATCGACAACAAGACATGAGCCAAACAAATGGCAAATATATTCCAATGTTCATGCTTGTGTTTTTTTTGCTAGTAGGTCAAAAATAATGTATTCTGGATAGCGAAAAAGTAATATAATCATTGTCTCATGTAAATAGAATTGGATGGCACAAGAGTTATCGTATTTGTAAACGTGCTTCATCCCGCAAGCAACGCAATTTAATAATGGTGGGTGGGTGGTAAGGCTATTAGGTTATCTTGATACATTGAACATTGAATTGGTAGTAAAGAAAGCCAAAAAGGCTAGAGAAAGCAGAGCAAAAAAGTTGCTCGTTTCATGTTAAAAATGATCAAGAGAAAGTGATACTGCAACGTGGGAGGAAAGCTTAACATTGCGTGGGTTTCTCTTTGAATTAGGTTTACTTTTAGCTTTCTCTTTAGACACCATTGTCACAAGTACACCGCAATTATATTTTTTTGAAGTTGTTCAGAATAATGCCTTTTTGTTAGGAGAAAGCATAATATTTTGTTTTTGTTTGCGATATCCATTTTCCCGAGAAAATTTATTCGAGATCGTGTTTCTGACTGGTGATCGTTGTGTATTTTGAATTTCCATGCAGTCGTAGAATTGCAAGCTGGTCTCGAATTTATACTTGTAAACAATTCATGAATTTTTGAACATGCCGTGTTTTCGTTGCAAAATTTCATAACATGGAAAGTTGGTAAACAAGATTTTTGTCGACATCTGCAAATAGTTTGGTGTACAGTACTGGGTACACATTTTCGTTATTCTACATTTTAAAACTTTTGGTTTTAGTTCTTAACTATTACCCATTTTTACTTCATTTTTCCCGCTTCAGGTTTTGACCAGATAACATTTTTGCTCGCAGACTATGTTTCATTCTATTCCGAAGATTGTCTTGAATTACTGTGTTACATTCAAAGCCGAAATCATAACTTTATGCATAATTCAATAAGAAAGTGCAACAAAATAACGTTGTTATAAATTCATTTTTGTCTATATTAGAATTTACAAATTTAATGAAATAAAAGGTAGTTGATCGTTAAAATTATGGTATGGGTCATTGCTTCCTAAGCGTTTTCTGCTTTTATTTTTATCTAGACTAAGCACCTACACGTGAAGCAAACTCTACTCAATTCCAGTGTACCACATTTCTGACGTTGTATTTAATAGGATGTATTCATGCTTCCACTAACCGCATTCCTCCGAGACGAATAGAACTATCCGAAAAATCGAAATATCATACACTTTTCCTTGCTTTCATAATAATTGCGTTTGGGTGCAATGCCATTCATTTTTGGAGTCACTATTTGGCTTGTATTTGTTTGAACACGACTGTATCCGTCATGTACAATCCTAAGCAGAAGTAAAATGACATGAAATTGAGTAAATTTGATTTATCATTTGCATTAGAAGATGCAGTTTGGATTTAACACTTTACAGGGCCTAATTTAAATTCGAGTTTTTGCGAGTTTCCGAATTTCGTAGGAGCTAAGAACTTCAAGAAAGGTCGTATCTTCTTCTACTGGGTTGGAATCAAGTGTGATAATATGATTATGAAGAGTGTTATGAATTCATGAATCATAATGAAATGAGTTTCGCAAGAAAATGTATGCATTATAGATTTTTCGTCAAGCCCAAGTCAAGCAGTGCCAAAACCACAATGGAAATAAATGGAGATCGAAATGGAGGGAAAAGCATTTTCACTTGAACGGAAAGATGTAAAAGTGAAATGTCCTACATTTTTTTATCTCCACAAGCTCAACTTCCCTGTTCATATCATTCTTTGTCTGTATCGTATCGAGAACAAAGCATCCTAGGCGCATAGGCATGCACGTATATACTTACTTCAAGGTAAACGGCAGTTTCTTGAGTTGATCGCGAAATTGGCAATTTTTCCTGGTTGAATGGCAGCTATGGAAAATGGTGGTGGGTGCCGTTGTTCTCAATTTTCTTTTGAAATATTTCAAGTCGAATGCCTTGTTTTATCTAACCTTATACTCCGAGTCATATCGGACGTGCTGTGTCCGCCCATCATTTTGTATTTCAAGGCAAAAAATGCTTTGTTTGTTCTATTTGAGTGTCTGGTAGTTGGGAGCATGATAACTCCCGTAAAAAATGTAGTCAATTTATGACCAATACTGGCCAAGTTCTCTACACCGCAGCTATTTTTTGTGGAAAGGCGAAGAAAGCCTGAATACGAAAACCGTGTTCCAGTCCTGCCTGGTCATCTGCCCATTTAAAAGAAAAAGCGGCAAAAATAACTTTTCATTATTCCTGATGGTTTTCACACGACTAAAAACATCGTTGAATGCAGGCAAAATTTGTTTATAAAAATGCAAAATTTTATAAAAATAATTACCGTATATTCGGATTTAGAACGCGGGGTTCAAATAGAGCGCGGGTCTGATATAGAACGCTGGGGGTCGAAGGAGATAAAACGAATAGAACGCGGGTCTGAAATAGACCGCGGGAGTAAAACAGAACGCATGATGACCGTAGGTCCATATTGCACACCTGCACACCACAATAATTTCATGATTTTGTTCAGAAACACCAAAAGTATCTATTTAATACATTTTATTTGGTTTAGGCATCCTATTGGACTATGACTTTGGTATAAAATGTAAATAAATTGCTACGATCAGCAATTGTCTGACCCATTGGTTTTTAATAAATGAATGGAACGCAGGTCTGATATAGAACGCGGGGGTCAAAAGGGAGAATTTGATTACAACGCGGGGCGTTCTATATCAGAATGTACGGTAGTTAGAAATTTTATTGATACGTTTTGGTATGTCTCTGACCACCCCCACAACTCCACTTCATATCTCTAGACAAATAAAAATGTTGAAGCTTTCGTCAAACTAGGATCGGTTTTTCCATTTCCTTTCCCTTTCTCGAAAGACGAGTTGATTATTGAGTGGTGTGGCGTGTCCTGTCGTTGATGTGCTTGTGAAGTTGGAGGTGAATTGAATGGAATAGACAAAGATGTAGAGCGATTGGAAAGTTGAGATCTGAAGAAAAGTAACTGGACCAGAAAATGAAAACGAAATGGAATGCAAAATGGCGCGTGGGTTGTTCCAGTCTTGGTTAGTCTATTCTGGTGTTTATAACCTCCGCTTTTATGGCTCTTCCATGCCAATTATAAAATTAACTTAAAAGAACGAATCAAATCCAATTTTGCTCCATGAAATTTCATTGAGTCATTTTTTAGGGAAAGTGGAAGAAGAAAATGGGCACAAATTTTATGGATGGTAAGAGACCCGATCAAAAACTTTTCCTTAACTGAAGACAAAATAAAATCTGGTGGACGTTTAATATTTTAGAATCTAACTGATTCCATTTCGTTATTTTCTAGATTCTTTGACGTAATAAAAATTTGTAATAGACATAACAAACTTCACTTAATTCCGTTCGATAATCTAACGATACGATTATTATTGCTATCGCTATTGCTGTTCACTGTTCCGTGGACATGACTTGGCTTCAAAGTAAAAGAATTTCCTTTGGATTTCCAATCTGCCTTGTTCAAGTGAAGATAAGTGGATTTCGATTACGATTTTCCTGCACTTGAAGTTTGATGAGAAAGAAGGAAAATCCTGTGCGATTGTGATTCCCTTCGGCCAAGCCACTACCATGCTCAACAGAGGAAATACCAAAGAGATTATTACTATTAAGTACCCGCAATTTTTTTGGCCTCCAAAAAATCTCATTTTCATCCTTGCTTCCAAACCAATATGTTTAGAAGTGCGATGGGGTTTTCAGTTGTGAAAACCGGAAATACGATGAAAAAATCACGGCACTTGCCGAACAATTGATTACAAATAAAGTGCCAAAGGCTACAAGTGGTAGGAAGCTCCACATTCGATTTTCCGAGATTTGATTTTCCTATTTAAAAAGAAGGTCAATGACATGTCCACTGGTTAATGCGGAAAATTATTTGACACCATCTTGCTGACAGAAAGTAGGCATCGAGTTTAAGTGAACTTTGTTTCAACTTAAACTTTTCTTGGCAATAATTGGATGAGTTTTCCTTTTTGTTCACTTTGTTTAAGACTTCGAAGAAGGAAAGAAAATCAATTCCCGAACAGACTGCGATAATCCGATTTGGAAGATTGGTTTGAAAGAAAGAAGAAAGTTTGAATTGAATGGAGTTGAAGTTGAAACTACTAGTAGAATTGCAAGAAAAAGAGGTATTGCGAATCCATGCTATATATAGTTTCTGGCAAAGTGGCCTAGACATGTCGTAGGTACATTAAAGTCCGTTTTTGTATTTGACGTTGAATCGTTCTTAATTGGTAAAGATTGCTTAAACCAATTAAAATGGGGGCAAAGGGGTTTAAAAATGTTTGAAAGTAGAGTAGGGAGAACTACTATTAACGAGAATGCGTTTTAGTGCTGGGTCTATCCATACGACTTATTTGCCAGGGTTAAGTCACAAGACCTAAGGCATGACCTAAAATCCTGGCAAACTTGCTTTATGCCAGGGTCTTATCTTACTTCACAATCTTAGTGAACATAAATTTTTCTGGTTTGTAACGCCGTTATCGTGAATATTTTGATGCCATGGATTCATTTCAGCTGAAGACACTTTTTTCGAACAGAAAGAGTAACAAATTAAAATATAGTTTCACCTAAATTTAGCCAAATAAATAAAATGCAACCAGTTTTTGTAAAGGTTTCTAATTTTTTTTTAATTTCAAACTTAATGATAATTTTTATATTTCGTTCTACTAGAAATGGCGTAAGGGATTAAAGGTAATATATCCTATGTTTCTGTGTT
>JAHZMX010000360.1:0-14619 GCA_027743895.1 Seira musarum
ATTGACAATTTGGTTACGCTACAGTTGCTTCCATATTAAATCCGTTATTCAAACGTAAATATTTGCATGTCATTCTGAAATTGAGACGGTGAAATGGGGATCGGAGAGCAAAATTGATTTTTGCATGTCCGTTAGATAATATTTTACGGATGTGTTGAACCGGCAAATGATTACTTAATGGAGCAACACTATTTGGAAATGGGGTATTTCTTCGACTCACGAAATCCGTTACTCGTGATAAAGTAAGGATTGCACGACGACAAAGATTGCAAAAAATAACATCTTTTCTCCTAATCGCCCACCAATCCGTTAAAATCCTCATTTGCCATCCCTGGCCCTGGCTATTATTTTTAAGATCTAAACTTTTAACGGAACACGCACAAAAAAATTACTCTGGACCTCCCCTCTCCTCAAAACCACAAACAAATACAATCGGAAAGGATTAAATGAGAGCGACACGTGGTTGACGAGTTTTTAATTGTACACTTTTTTTTGGCAAGGACATCAAGAAAAAAAAGAAGGTTAAACAAGATAAAAATCTGGATCAGATGTTACATACATTACATCGCATCTTTATGTACTTATTGCGTAAATGTGCGTATGCATTCTGTCTTCACGGCTCATGTAATTTTCAAAATAAAATATTGCAAGTGACGATGGAAGTAGGTAAGGAAGGATGTCACATCCAATTCGTATCACATCAAATTACTTCATTTCTTCTTCCTTTTTGCATAACAAATTAGCCCTCCTTTCTTCCTTTTGGACAGGACAGAACAAGACATGAAGAGTAGATCAGTATGGCTATAGCTTATGAGAGAATTTTCTTTGGATGTGCGTGACTCCGAAAATGAAATCGGGGGATTTCAAGATGTAGTCAGTAGCCAAACTGTATCAGATGTAGTTGTTCTTGTTGAACTGTCGTCGTCGTCATTTAATACTTACCTACTTTCATCGTAGTGAATCAACTTACTTCAATCGGGCCAATAGAACAAATCTTGGAATTGCTTTAGTACACGGGGCACACTTTTGGGTCACAATCGTGACATCAATTGATAGATCTCGACGAGACAAATCGAATGATACCATTTTTGGGTCGACGAAATATGAAGGGTGCCCGAGTGATGAGGGGGTCAAGTTTGTGTTAAAAAAAGCATTTGAAACTGAAAATTCGCAAAAAGAATCGTGAATTTGACAACGAAATAGTCATTTCAGGCTTTGAGACATACATCCTAACCCAACCCAACAATAGCATAACCGACGCAAACATAACCCAAACCTAACCTAACCGGACGCAATCTTAACCCGACCCAAACCTAACCTACCCAGGCGTACTCTTAACCCCATCCAAACCTAACCTAACCATAAACGAACAAACTAATCATATCAACGTCGAACATCGGACCCCATATTGAGTAATTTTAGTATTCAATGCATTTTAAATACAAATTTTGACCCCTCATAACTCAGACACCCTTCATTTCCTCAACCCAAGAGTAGTATCATTCAATTTGTCTCGTCCAGTTCTATTGGTTGGTGTGACTGTGTTAACCCAAAAGTGTAATAAAGCATACCCCAAATCTGTAATGATATGAAAATTTAGGGATATTCATTTTTTGGACGAGAGCGTAAATATTTGAAAAGGTTGTAATCTTGAATTGAAGATAAACAATTGAATTGATAACTTACTGAACAAAATATAACCGCATTTATATGAAATATAACATTTTTGCAACCTAGTGAATCCCATGGCCCCGCAATGCTGCATAAATTCAAGCCTGTCAAGAAAAAACTGAAACAGTTCATGAAGTTTGCAAATAAGCAATGCAAGTTGGACAAAGAGACCGTAGAGACCATATTCATCATCCATGAAGAAGAAAACCTAGAGCAATGGAAACACCAAAAATGCATTTGCAGCACATTCCATGTTCTACCAAAGGAAAGAATCGAAGACGAGTTGAAGATTTCGCTTGAAGATGTGTACTGTCAAAAGCATGAAAAATTGCTGACGTTCGCAAAAGAATGCTGGGCAAACCACTTTAAAAACAATCAGGAATGCTTTTGCGGTTTTATGCTTAAACATCTGTTATGAATCTGTTTTTTTTATGTGCAATGTTTATTACGACTATGGCTTCAAAGTAAAATTGTCAAAGTAAGTATTAGCTCTAAATGAGGAACTCATGTAACGTTATGAAAATTATGTTATTGTCAACTATTGTACACTTTATGGGTCTAACGACCTAGGAAAGTTTGTTATAAATAAATAAATCAATCAATCAATCAATATTAAAGCATTAAACCCTGCTTGTCAAGATAAATTGATATGAAAATGACATAAACTATGCAGGTAATTAGGGGCTTTGCAGATTTTATTAAAGTAATCTTTTATAAAAAACGTAAAGTAACTAAGTTTTATATTTAAATCCGAGATCTAAATAAATATAAAAGAAGCTAAAATTATTCGTCATTAACAATATATATATAATTTCATACTAAAACCTCTGACTTCTAAGAGTCCCCGAATCACAAAGAATATTTATAATTGTTTTCATGTTTTGAAGTGGAAAAATTGGGAAATAAAAAAATACTTTCCATTAACCTAATCAAAATATAACCGAATACCATGAAAAAGGAAATGAATATTAAATAATTTGTTTAAATTTTTTTGCATTGCCCCAATTTTTTCGTTTTTATTTTCATTGTGTGGTTTCCTTTTCTTCACCTCTCTTTTCGCCCAAAAGCTTTCATTTAGGAACTATAAAAAATTGTAAATAATTAGAAACGAAAAGAAACTGATTTGCTATGTCTCACCAAGATCAAATCATAGAGAGTTGCCTGGTCACATTTGAGAAATTCTGCGTCCCACTCGCTGATTTTCCATGAACTCCTCATCCTTTTAATGTCCTCGTGTGTAAGAGGAGGACCATTCTAGAAGAAAATTATAGAATTGCTCTTTAAATTGGGTTTTTTCCCTATTTTGACGGATGACTAAGAGTAGTTATGTACTTTGTGATGAGTAGCCCAGCAAATGATTTTCTCCAAGGTCTTCGAGTTGACATTCGGCAAAGGAATTATTTCCTCTTTGTCCTCTCCAGTTTCATAGCTATCCAGCATGACATTGATAGTCGAGGAACATCGTACAATGTCAGTGTCAACGTCAAAGATATCTCCATCCAAACTTTGAAGCTTTATTTTAGGCATCGTGACTCCGGATTTGAAGTCTGAGGGAAATAAAAATGAAAACACAGAAATTTATACGCCACAAAATACCGACAAACAAAGAGAAACATTGAGAATTTCAACAAAAATTGGGAGAAAGCTCAATTTTTCACTCAATGTTTCAACCTTAACAGTTAATAGCGTTCTCGTGTTCTCAAGAATAAAAGCACTAAAATAATTTTTTTATAAAAAAGAAGAGCAAAATTAATATTTACGTACGATCTCACACTAACCGTGTCACTGAATTTTTTTTATGAGACTTTCGAAATTTCAATTTTGATGAAGTATTTTTTTGTGCGATGAATATCAGAAAAAAAGATGTTGACCTACATCCACCACATCCTTTCCACGACTCACGAAGAAAACTTGTTGGACTGAAGTGAGAAAAAGCTTTTTCCATTATGTATGTACACTCTCACTCCACTTCATACAGTCCACAATTGATATGGTGAGTGGTTAGGGGAGAAGGAGTGAGCAAGTGTTGAGATCACATTTATTCATAAAGGCCTACATGCAAATACAAGTGTGAACATAAAAAACGCTCTTTTTTCCTCTGCTCTTTTCTTCAGGGATTTCTTTTGCTTTTCAGTACTTTTGCAATGACGATTTCAATTGTAAATGGAGGTGATGCTTTTTCATCTTTGTTTACTTTCATATAGTGAGGCTTACCATTGCCATAAAGAAATCTTCGAGGATATTTTGTCAAATGGTTTTTTAAGCTGCTGTGAGATGAGAGTAAGTTTCCCTTTTAAAAATGACGGATTGCAAATTTTCTTGCAACTTATCGATTTAAACGCCGATACCAAACTGGTGAAAATGTAGTAAAAGTACTGCTTTTTCTTATATATTCTCTAATCCGCTCAGTGCCCATATTCATTGTTCATTTCTTAAGGAATAAGTTACCTTCAGACATGGCAATTTTCCCGGGTTTTAACATTAAAACCCACTGGGTGTGGGTTTTAACGGGTAAAAACGGGTTTTAATGGATAGATGGGTAAAATTAAATAATTTGATCCAGTAAAAATAATTCGAACAACTCCTTTTGTAGAAATGTTAAGCTAGATCCCGGCTATCAACTCAACAATTAAAAAACTACAAGCAATGCACATACTGTGTGAAAACGCAGTCGTAAAAATGGGCTTTTAAATGGATTCAAATGCCCTATATATACGCGCGTTTCAATTCGCCCCAGTTTAACGTTATATTTAATTTTAACGGGTTTTAATGGGTAGATGGGTAAAATTAAATAATTTGATCCAGTAAAAATAATTCGAACAACTCGTTATGTAGAAATGTTAAGCTAGATCCCGGCTATCAACTCAACATTTAAAAAACTACAAGCAATGCACACACTGTGTGAAAACGCACTCGTAAAAATGGGTTTTTAATGGATTCAAATGCCCTATGTATACGCGCGTTTCAATTCGCCCCAGTTTAACGTTATATTTAATTTTGCCCATTAAAACCCGTTAAAACCTACCTCACACGGGGTGGATAAAGACGGGTAAAAATCCATTTTAACCCGTTTTTGTCCATACCCGTTTTTACCCATGTGCCATGCCCGGTTACCTTTCATTCGGCATACAGCGGAGTTTATTGATACAAATAGTATTGTAGTCATTAGGGTTTGCTTGAAATGAATTTGAAGAAGAGATCCATTAAATTAGCCATCGCAAAGTTTATGTTGTATTGAAGAACCTTTCAATCGACTGTTTTCATCGTTCACATTTTTGAAATTTTATTTGCTCATGATAGTCATCCTGGGAAGCCTCAGTCGGTAATAAAATCTATGAAATTGTTTACGTGTGAAAAGATGAACCTGCTTTACCGCGAAATGATAAGTAGAGCTCCGCTGCTCCAATGTTGTACAAAATACGTTGATGGGCCGCGTTTTTTCCGGATCTACATTGGATGCATTGTTTTTGGCATCTTTGCATTAGTAAACGGAGTAGTTAAAGATTTGAGGCTTCAAAGCATTTATTTTGTTCATATTAAACAAGAAAATTTCGTTGAATTGCTGCTTAAATGAAGTTTTGGGTAAATTAACGTGTAAATGAACTTTGTACTTTAATGAATTTTTAGTCGCCATACAATTAATTTCCTTAATTCCTAAAGAAAAAATTTGGCATTCTTTACTCGCTAACATGAACCATATTTTAGGGCTTGAGTATTATTTTAGTTCCTCTCAAGCGACATCGTACAACGAGTCTGCTCTTCAAAACTATAATTGCCACGACGTAAATAGAATTGAATATTTACAACGCCTATATTCCCAGTTGTACGCTAAATTCCATCGTTGCCATCAAATCGAGAAAATATTTATGCGGGGGCAGATGACAATTAAGGTAAAGGACCCTGCGTGTAGATGGGAAAAAAATTGTGGTAAATCAGACACCTCTCCTGACTTGGTTTGAGTTAGATAATAATTTTTTCTCAATACTTTAATTAATCTGAAAGGGCAGCAATAACAAAAAAATTCTTGCATAAAGAGCTGATGGGCTCAACTGTTGTCTGTCGCAGCGCAATTCACAAACGAATATTGATTTAATCCAGGGGGTTGTCATTTCATTTTCGTTTACAGCTTTTAGTTTGAAAATTTAATTGGGCAGAACAATATTAACCTCACCGGTATTCAAAGAATGTTTTTTTTCGCAAACTCACTGAAATAAAATTGGCTGAAAGCAAATCCATATTATGGATGTCGGGCGTTGATTTGATGACATTATACCAAATATAAAATTGTTTTCTTACTTTGTGCTAAACAAGCAAACTTTAATGAAATGAAGATACAATTTTAGAAGCATCAAAAATTAAAACGAAAAGGAGCTTCTAATTTCTGTGAAATGACGTTGTAGGCATTCCCCTTGTTTAAAAAGCTCAAGAAAATCAATGCACGAGTCAGTCAATAGCATTTGTCGGAGCATTAGACATAGGTTATTAATTTGATTTGATGGCAGAATTAATCTAAAATTCATTTAAAAGCTATTTTAACTAAAAGTCAGGAACCAATTTTTCAAAAATAATTTGCAATATAAATTTTTCGTAAATGTATTGCCCCACTCGTTTTATTTATCTATGTTGTGAGGCAAAATGGTTTTCCGTTTGAGCAATACGTATTCAGGGCATTGCCATCTTTCGCATTCTTGTATTAGCAACAGTCGACGCCGCATGCCAATATTTTTTGTCTAAGTATTTTATCAAGGGCATCATGCGTATACTTAATTCCGGCCGCCAGTTAAAACCAGATCAGCATCAAAACATGGAATCGCTTGGACTTATCACAGGCTTTGAAGAAACACTTTTAAAATTCCATTCATTCCTCTTTAGTCTTTCCTTTCATCCACTTCCAGTAAAGTGGGAAACGAAAAAGTCTAAATTTACTACAGAAAACTACACAAAAACCATTCCATTCTGGCGTATAACACGTTTCCAACTGATTTGGTCTCTAATTTTTCTTCTTCGCTTTTTTGAGAGAACATTTCTTAAGTGGGGACTCAAGTTTAATCTTGTCGAAGCGGTTAGTGAACTCTTATTGGGAGGTACTGTTTTTGTGTACGCCGTATGCGTATTCGTCGCTCTCCGTCCAGGTCAAGTTGACACTTTGGTTTCAGCTATAAATTGTCTTCTTGGATTAAGTGCCAAAATTTCAAAAGGTATTACAGACAAAATTTATACATCATAATTCATTAAGAAATTATAAATTTGTTTTGCTCGGCCAGAAAATTCAAGTGGACGTCAAGAAGGAAAGAACGGCGCTCATAGGCAAGGCAACATTTACATTTGTATCCTCATTTTTATAGCATCCAGAGGTTACTGGTTCCTGATTGCTGTAATGTTCTCAAACATTTCTTAAGTGGGGACTCAAGTTTAATCTTGTCGAAGCGGTTAGCGAACTCTTACTGGGAGGTACTGTTTTTGTGTACGCATTATGCGTATTCGTCGCTCTCCGTCCAGGTCAAGTTGACACTTTGGTTTCAGCTATAAATTGTCTTCTTGGACTCAGCGCCAAAATTTCAAAAGGTATTACAGGCAACATTTATAGATCATAATTTATGAAGAAACTATAAATTTGTTTTCCTCGGCCAGAAAATTCAAGTGGACGTCAAGAAGGAAAGAACGGCGCACACAGGCAAGGCAACATTTACATTTGTATCCTCATTTTTATAGCATCCAGAGGTTACTGGTTCCTGATTGCTGTAATGTTCTCGGAAGATTACGACTACTCTTTGGATTTGTTCCGCTATTTTTTCCCACATCCGGAGAATCATGGCTTATTCAAAATTATTTTATCGTACACATTTAGATTTATTTGGAATTATGTACCCTTAATGGAAATTTGTCGGGTCCTACCTCTTGGCATAATTGTAGCCTATATTGCTCTGGAGCGTGTGAGAGTTATTTCAATGATCTTTGATGAATCCTGGGAAAAGGTTTCATCGACTTCGTCAATTTTACATCCATTTGAAAATTATCCACCAGTCGGTGTCTGATTGGCTGAATTTCCAAATCTACGTGTTAATGTGGCTGTTTTTCTGGGTACTTGTTGTAAATGTCTCTGCACTTGTGCTTGGATTTGATAGTGACGATTTTCCTACTTTACTGTATTTTCTTAATATAATGTCCTTAATTGTTTTCCTTTGTATGCATGTGGTAACGTTACCACAAGCTTGTATTTTTGCAGAGCGAATGAAACTTATTCTGCTTGCTTGGCGTTTTAGTACACGCTATTGCAGGACAAAAACAAGAACATCTAAAACTTTATTTGAGGTGAAACAAGCCACTGCAATAGCCCCAGTTCAAGTTATGTATGGCCAGTTCTTTCCTATTGGTACAAAGCTTCTTCCGTATTATGCTGATAATTTAGCTGAGCGTTGCTTCGATGTAATGTTACTACTAAAAGCTGTTTGTCAGCATCGGTCAATTTGGTAAACTGTTCGCTTTAGAATAAAATGAATGCACGGATTAAAAATAGAAATTTAGTAATGATTTCTGCGTAAACCCCGTCTTTTAAGTATATCGATAATCAGAAGCTTTAATTTGGGAGAAGTGTGAATTGTTCGTGTGTTTTCTTATTCAAGTATTCAGCAAGTAAATACTTTTCTATTGTATAATGCCAAGGCAGAGTTTAAGAGAGGGGTGTAGCTAAGTAAAAGCAATCATAATTTTCAACGGAAGTCAATTTTAATCAACTTCAGGTTTTAATTTTTAATCGACGGTTAAATATTGACTCAGGTTTGCAAATTGTTTCTCTAGGAAAGTTAATTAATGTTTCATTTTTTTAAATATTCTAACTATTTGTGAAACGAAATGACATTTGGCTTCTAAATCTACCTCCTCATCAACTCTTTTTCAAGTTTTAAAAATGTACCCTTAATGAATTTATTCAGATCATAATAATGCCTTATTTCTAATTAAATAAACGACTTCGTGAATTATCGTTAAGCCCAAAGGACAAACCCATAAATACTTAGCAGTAATTCACGTCAAAATAGCGCAATGTTCTGAAACCATAAAATAAACATAAATTACCTTTTATATCCTATTATCTGCAATACGCACAAAAGATGAGTTCTGGGCTGAATGGTTTAATCAGTTCATTCGGATCTTACCAAAAAAAGGTTTAACTTGCGGATTTATTCACGGCAACCAATTACATTATTACCAAAGTTGGATTCAGGAAACAATTCATATACGCGTGAAATATCATCAAAGTTGGTAGTAATGTCCGTTCAAATATTTTTACTTTTCGTCATTCTGACTACATTTGGCCTTCACACAGAGGTATTTACATTATTAAAGTTTGCTTAAAATTGAATTTTATTAAACTAGTTTTAGAAACCCATCCTTGTCATGTTTCATTTAGGCTCAGTTCATCTCGATGGGGAACGAGTGTTCACACCCATGTAACAGAACACTTCCGATACTTAGCAGTAATTCACGTCAAAATAGCGCAATGTTCTGAAACCATAAAATAAACATAAATTACCTTTTATATCCTATTGTCTGCAATACGCACGTAAGATGAGTTCTGGGCTGAATTTTTTAATCAGTTCATTCGGATCTTACCAAAAAACGTTTAACTTGCGGATTTATTCACGGCAATCAATTACATTATTACCAAAGTTAGATTCAGGAAACAATTCATATACGCGTGAAATATTATCAAAGTTGGCAGTAATGTCCGTTCAAATATTTTTACTTTTCGTCATTCTGACTACATTTGGCCTTCAGACGGAGGTATTACATTATTACAGTTTATTTAAAATTGAATTTTATTAAACTAGTTTTAGAAACCCATCTTTGTCATGTTTCATTTAGGCTCAGTTCATCTCGATGGGGAACGAGTGTTCACACCCATGTAACAGAACACTTCCGAATGGTGGGTGTGGTGATAACTGTTATATTTATGCCCCGGGCAAGGATGAAAATGCAAAATGCGCATGCATGCCGAAAGTAATGATTTTGAAGTCCGACAAACCTATCAACTTGATTTTATAACTTTAATCACTTAATTCAAAGTTATTGTACGGTGATTGTGTTTAATTAAATAAACTTTCAGTTTTTTTATAGAAAATTAACAAATGTGTACCATATTTTGATTCATTTCTTCAGTCCAAGTTGAATAGGCTTTGCGTTTATTGGACCTTTGTTTACAGTACAATTAACAGCTCTATTTCACAGCGTTAGCAACAATTTATTGCAATGCATTTAAAAAGTTATAAATAATCGAAAGATCTTTATTTCACATTTTGGATTCAGTGTCACGACTTTTGTGACCGAACCAATTACCCATCATTAACAATTAGTTGCTGGCATTCAACTCATGGTCAAGAATTTCAACTATTTCGTTTTGTTTAGCAAGTCATCTTTAGTTAGGTACATTATTTTTAAGGACTGCGAAAGCCGTTGTGCAATTCATAAGAGATGTCAAAAATTGTCCGAAAATCTCTTAATGCGTACAAACTCAATTATGTGGATTTTTCATGTGCAAACGTGAGTTCCAATTGGAACTAAGCTTCTCGTAATTCCCATGGTCGGATTTGAAGAAATAATCAATATGTACTTTGATCAATTTCTAATTAATCTTTACAAATTCTGAAACCGATCATGTAGGATTCGGATGCTATGCTGCAGTTCAATCTTGAGAGTAAGTTGTTGCGTGGAACTCCGATCTACCGCCAAGTTCTAACTCTTATATGGATTTTAAATATATTCAAGCAAATCTCGTCCTATTAATTACTGGTAGTTTCACCATCATTAGGCAGCATTTTATCTTTCTCTTTGCTGCTGACATGTACTATTCATGATGAACCAGTCATTACTCCTATACTTAAACATAGAATGACAAGCACTTATTTTTCTATTCCTTCTATCGAAAAAACGACAAGAGGGATCTTTGACGAAGAATCTATCACGAGACCTTCCAGGAAAACAAAAGAGTGTCTAATCACTATGCAATTCTTTCATTGCGTTCGACTAAAAGAACTTGCGATTTTTCATCGCTTAACCGACATAAATCCACAGGCACTTACTTATCCGACTTGCGTGGATAAGTACCCTATAAAATAGCACGAAAAATTGAAATGATATTGGGCGTACGCTTTCACTTTTGGAAAAAAAGAAAGCGTTTGCAGTTCCTTTGTTTACGTCATTTGTTCAATAAGTCAGGACATTTTTTCAATACGTTAATGGATAATGTATCTTCCGCTATTTTGACATTCACGTGATCAACCCATTTAACGATGATTCGTACAGGCCTAGTGCAAGCCATTAATTATATGCAATTTAATCATAAAATGTAGCATATTTTGTTCACTGAAATTGTTATTGTTACAAGTCCACGTATAAGAGCACGTACGCTTACAAGGTTGTTGTGAATTTAACATGTAAAAGTTAATAAAAAGTGCACAGGTGCGAAATCGATTTGCATCAAATCAATCTACCACGTGTGCATCAGTTCCAGGTTTTTGAAATGACGGCAAGAAAAAATTAGAGAAAAGTTTATCTGGGCAGCCAAATGACGGATATAGCTCTAAGCTAGCTCTTAAGTCATAGAGCTAAATCCTTCCTAACCAATTTCGTCAATTTTAGAGCTATTTCCTTCATAGTACATTGCATTTTAAGGGCTGAATCATTCATTCATTATGAGATACAAAATTTAAAATAAGGTTAATTGCTATTGTCAATTACAAGGAAGTTTTGCACATCTGATCGAGCAAACACTACAAGTTTTAGCGGGATATGAGACACACGCACATTGCAAAGTTAATTGAGCAGTGAAATCTGTGTTGTGCTGTAGAAATTTTGCGTTGTAGAATATGCTTAAGATATAAACTAATAAAATCTGGAACCATTGCTCGGATAGAAACTGTCCAGACTTGCAAAAAATGCAATAGCAATTATGAAGGAGGTATTTTTCAATGGAAGGGAAATAAAAATAGGAGCAATAATACGGAGACGCAATTCTACTTTACTCCTCCGTCCTTCGGAGATTACATGTTTACGTATGCAGCTATGCTATGCAACTCAGGAGAAGTCGTCACGTTCAAAGTATACAAATATGAAAACTAAAACCTGCCCACTGTCCATATCCATCTATATCCTACCGACCTGGCTGCCAANTCTGAATAATTGCACCTCATATAATTGAAGATTAAAAGAGACTTACCTGGTAAGTTGAATTTTGATCGTAATTCTACGATCTCCGGAGTCCAAAGGAGATTACATGTTTACGTATGCAGCTATGCTATGCAACTCAGGAGAAGTCGTCACGTTCAAAGTATACAAATATGAAAACTAAAACCTGCCCACTGTCCATATCCATCTATATCCTACCGACCTGGCTGCCAAACCCCTCAGTTGCTTTTACGACGAAGGAGAGGAAGCACGTCTTGTAAGCCTGCTGAGAGTAATTGATTTAGTGCTGTAGATTTAGTTGTTCTTGATTTGTATTTAATTGTCAAAATGCCTCCTAAACGAATTACTGCAAAATCCACGGATAGGTAAGTCCTTAATGTTTAATTGTGTTAGTTAACCTCCTGCTAAGTTCCGTAAAAAAAAAAAAAAAAAAACAAATGGGTTTGTTTACATTCTTGATCACAAAACTTCCGGATCGGATAAACTTGAAAATACATGATCCTTTCATAATAATTAACGGTTAATTGATACATTTAGCGAAATTGAAGATTCGTTGCCGTCGGTTGAGGAGGATTCGGCATCCGTTAAGGAATGGATGAAATCCCAAGATGAAAGACTAAAAAAGTTGGAGGAGTTGCCTAGTGCGATTCAAAAACAAGGTGAAATGTTAGAACAAATGATGACTACGTTCTTTGAAGAGGCGGCCCCAAATTCACCACTCGTGGTGGATGACTCGGATTGTTCTGAGAGCAATAACGATAATATTTATGAGACCCTTATGCAGGGTATTGAAGACTTGGGCCCAGGTACTAGACATTCGTGTCTTACCTTACACACATATATTTGCCTCCTATGAAGTAGTTGTCACAAATGGTATAATTTTATAGCCGACCCAGAAGTGGATGATGACCTTGAGTCCATCCTGGCATCTGTCATTCAGGATGACGATTATGGAGAAAGTCTTTCGGATAGAACGGCTAAAACCTTCGATTCAGTGATCTCGCAGCAATTAAAGAAGGAAGATTTGGATACTCTTCGGAACAAATATAAAGTTCCGTCCAACTGCAGATACCTTGGCGTTCCGAAGTGTAATATGGAAATCTGGAAGAACAGCGCACTTCCGAAACGATTGAAGGCTTTTGATGCTAAGGCGCAGTACAATCAACTAGGTGTGAGCCGTGCCATGATTGCATTGGCCCGTGTCACAGATGTCCTCATGACAAATTCTAAAGTCATTCCAAAGGAAATTAACTCTACCGTGTTAAAATCAATTGTGGATGCTGCACAGTTATTGGGATCGACCCACAGAGACATAACAGCTCAAAGAAAGGCAAGTCTAAAATCTGCTTTTAACCAGGAAGTCGTTGAGAACCCACTGGAGAAATCAGAATGGCTGTTTGGGGACAACCTGGAGAGTAAATTAAAGCAAAGCACCAGCACCACCAAATTGCTGAAGACTAATGACTCGTCCGGAATGACTCGGAAACCGTTTCGCAATTCACGGTCTCGTTTTGTGCCGTACGCTAGACCAGGTCCTTCGCGAGCCATGGTCGGTTCGTCTTCTTTAAACTTCAAGCGCCCCTCAGTGTGGAGGGGCAAAGGAAATCTTCGAGGGAAATACACACGATCAGAACCAGAATTAACATCGAATGTTCAAGTAGGTGGAAGACTAAAATATTTTAAAACTAATTGGGATAAGCTCACAAGGGATCCATTCGTTCTCGAAATGATATCAGGTTTGAGTATTCCATTTACTGAATGCCCCGTTCAGTACTTTATTCCAAGAAATCCTTGTTTTAGTCTTTCAGAGACAAAATCAATTCAAAATGAAATTAGCCGTCTTCAAGAATTACAAGCTTTAACCATTGTCGAAGATAGATCCGATCAGTTTTTGTCTTCAATTTTTTGTGTGCCAAAACCTAATGGAGACTATAGATTAATTGTTAACTTAAAATTCCTTAACGAATATATTCGTTGTCCTCATTATAAAATGGAAGATTACCGAATGGTTTGCAATTTATTGCAAAAAGATTACTACATGTGTAAAATTGATATTAAAGACGCCTATTTACATGTTCCCATCCACAGGAATTATAGAAAGTATTTTAGATTTAAGTGGGAAAATAAGACATACGAATATAAATGTCTAGTGTTTGGTTTAAACATTGCTCCTTTTTGTTTTTCAAAACTCCTTCGCCCTGTAATGGCAAAACTTAGAAAAGAGGGACACCTTTCCGTAATATTTTTAGACGATTTATTGTTAATGGGCAGAACCGAGCAAGAATGTATCAACAATTATAATGAAACAAAACAACTGTTGGAATCGCTAGGATTCCTAATTAATCAAGAAAAAAGTGTGAGTCAGCCAACTAAAGTTATAAACTTTTTGGGTTTCGATTTTAATTCAGAGGCTATGACCATTTCCCTCCCAAAATTAAAATCATGTCGTTATATCCGTATGTGTGAGCGAACACTTCAAAAGAACACGGTAACAATTCAAGAGTTGTCTGAACTACAGGGTTGCTTGATTTCAGCTACTCCAGCTATTCCCTATAGTAAACTCTATTCTAGACAAACCGCTATGAAAATTACAGAAGCCTTAAGACAAAGTTTAGGTGATTATTCTAAACCAACCATACTTAATAGCAAGATCAAGGAGGATCTCACTTGGTGGATTCGAAGTTTGTCAAATCCCATGTCGAATCACGAGCTAACCGCAAGGATTACGACTTCACAATTAACTTTCTGATCAGGATGGCGGATGAA
>JAHZMX010000361.1:0-16660 GCA_027743895.1 Seira musarum
GCAATGCAATAGGTAATTTAATGTCTCAACTTGTGACTTGAGTCAATTTATAGCTGGCGATAAATACTACATGCCTGCCTTCATCAGGAGGTATGGCTATTACGAGTACGAGTTTTTTTTACAACCGAACCACAACCACCTTCTCTTGAAGAAAAAAAAACTCATTCGTCTTTATTTTCTCATCATCACAATCATTATTATCAGCCTCGCATGTCACATATATTTTCACTCTGTACAAAATGCACTAAACCATTCATGTCAGCCAACCAACCAACCAACCAGTCACTCAGTGTTTTTTTTTTTGCCATCGCCGGCGTTTCTCTATAAAAATAACATCCTCATCCGACAAATTGCACTAATTCCATTCACCTCGTAAAAAATATCACTCGTTTCTTCGTGATAAGAAAATGAATAAAAAAACGAAAAATCCTTTAATAAAATGCGCTATCTTGAAACTCCATCCTTTTCGTTCACTCCTTTCCACTCCTATCTCTTGCTCATCAAAGAAAAGGGGAATTATGTACTTATTTTACAACTTCTTTTACTCCTGCACACACTCAATACGAGATAGATAATCAAAAGGATAGATAGATATTCTTATTCTTGGTGTCGGTCCGTCGGTACAGTAGTGAGTCAATTGGAATTGAAGTGGACAAGAATTAAAATTCCCATAGAGCATGTCCTCCTCATCCATCCAGAATTACAATTTACAATTACAATTTCATCCAGAAAAGAAAAAAAAAATGCTTTATTATGCGGAGGTGAGTGAGTGAGTGAGTGGCTAGGCCAAGCCAAGCCAGCAAAAGTCAGAATGTGTTTGATTGAGAGATATAGATGGATGGCTTGTTCAAAGTTGGGACGGACGGATGGAAAACCGGACCGGACTAATTTTCCCCGTATCACTTTGAAAAAAAAACTTGACCTGAACTTGAGCTGATGCATTGAAAATAAAATGCAATACGAAGGATTCAAATGGTAAGGTAACGTAAGCTCAGATGGTCGAGAGGAGCAATTAGCATTAAAAACTCATAATAAGCAACGCTCCACTGCTGCTCCTGTTCCAAACCATTGTAACATGGCTTTGGGTGATGCATAATGATAACAAATTTTTTTTCTTTTTGGAATTGAAACAACAACTAATTTTTTCTACAAAAACGAACAAATTTGAAAGTAACGCCTGCCTGACTTGGTTTGGCTTGAGAAAATAATTTATTTTTATTTAATTACTCGCGATCACTTCTACAAAAGAGCGTAAAGCCACAAAACAGACCTAATGCATTGCATGATGTCAGCTTTTTAGGAAAATGTTGTCTACTTTTACGACTTGTCTTTTTGGGCTTGGCTTCACTAAGTCATTTTTTCTAAAAAGATTTTCCTGATACGAAAAGTAAAACATCGAACATGAAAAACACGATGAGATGATGGCCGACCACGGTCGTCGTCGGTGAATTTTGAGAAGAAAAAATGACGAAAGAGGTGAATACATTCATGTTTTTACCAAGATAAAAATACATATAGATTTGCTCGCGGAGGATGACTGCGACTTATTTTTGCAAAAAAAAAAGTCATAATCCAAAAGGTAAGCCGCAATCTAAAAAAAACAAAGCAAAAGATTAAGAATACCTATTTACACTGTCGGCATATTTTTTTATTCTTCTTCGAAGATTGTGCGTTGCATTTTCATTGTTTCAAAGTAATTATAATGGTATCAAACCTAGACCAGACCAGGCGAGAATAAATGAGTTATGACCGTGTAGAAAAGAGGAACTTGCTTGGGCGATGCACTATACATTTAACTCTTTCATTACCTTTTGATATTAAAGTTATGAGCATGCATAATACCTACATAGCAGCTACAGCAAGTTATTATAGAGTTGAGTGGAATGCACTGCAGTGCATGCATATGAGAAACGGTATCATATTTATTATCGGCTTTCCACTACCAACTAAATATTATAGGGTAGGGTGCTATTTTAATGAATTATTACAGGGAAAATAATGCACATTAGTTGAAAAGAAGGCTGGCTTTTGTGGATTTTTGATAGCGGGATAATGATAATGATGATGATGGGAATGAAGAAAAAATAATAATACAAGAAATGAAATTATTTCATTAGCTTTACTAGCTACAGACGTTCTCCACCATCACATCGTGTGTGGTTTCGTTTTGGTTTGAGGTCTTAGCTTGACCATCGCGATTGCAATTTTTTTGCTATTCTGGGGAAGAAGCGTGCGATATGATTTGATACATAAAATTGAAGGGGAATTTTTTTGTTTGCAAAAATACCCCCATGCATTCTTGTGCTCTTGGCTAAAATTACGTGCAAAATGCTGTTCAAGCTAAAGTTTTTTTTCATCCCTTGACTAATTGGGAAAATTGTGTTTCTTGAGTGACGTGCGATCATGATTATGATTCCGATGATGATGATCAACATCATGATCAACGCGAACATCAACGAAACGAAACCAAACCACAAGAAGAGGAGATAAAAAAAATAAATTCGTATGTGATTGTGAAGCAGACGACCTTGAAAAAACATAAGCATTTTTATTGTACTTGTAGTACAGTACAATTGTATCGAGTGTAAAGTTGTCTGCTTGACCATAAACTATCTTTTCGGACTAGTACTCTGGCCTGGGCTATATCACATCAGTCGTAATGGATTTTTGTATGAACAGTAATCATCATCGCAAACAACAGCATCAACATTGTGATAATGATAATGAGATAAAGATGCGGAGAAGTACGAAGACTGTTTCATAACATGACATTGAATCTATTTTAATGCATGTGCTAATGGACATTAACAAAACGTACGTAATCTTAATCATCCATCGTGATTTTGATTACGGTTTGAATACCTCCGTGGAATGCTAAGCATGCTCCCATTTTTTTAATGGGAAGTTAGGATCGGATGATTTCTCTGGAATGGAATTTTTATTGATTAAATAAAAATAAAAAAAAGTTTGAGAAAAATGTTTCATCATTCTCATTAGAAAATTGCTCAATACAATACATACATGAATTCACTCCACTCCAGTTGATATTGTATCAAAACAATTTTTTTTGCTTCTTAGAAAGCTAAACCAAGCCACTCTACTAGCACTAGCATACCTGGTTTTGGTTTTGATTTCGTTTTTTTACTTGAGGATGAAATGTACTTACATTATGTCTTGTTTGTAATCTTTGTTTCATGTTCCTTCATAAAAATAAAAAGCAACAAATCTCTTAATGGAATTTTTATTGATTAAATAAAAATAAAAAAAAGTTTGAGAAAAATGTTTCATCATTCTCATTAGAAAATTGCTCAATACAATACATAAACGAATTCACTCCACTCCAGTTGATATTGTATCAAAACAATTTTTTTTTGCTTCTTGGAAAGCTAAACCAAGCCACTTTACTATACTAACACTAGCATACCTGGTTTTGGTTTTGATTTCGTTTCGTTTTTTTACTTGAGGATGAAATGTACTTACATTATGTCTTGTTTGTAATCTTTGTTTCATGTTCCTTCATAAAAATAAAAAGCAACAAATCTCTTCAACATAAAAACATTTAGAAGAGAGCGATTATTTATTATGGCTTAAACGAACGAACAAAAATCCCTCAGAGAAAAATATACTTACTCTTTCACACACACACAAGTCAATAGTCAATACGATACGACAACATATTTTACAGCCTCAGGCAGGCTTTAAGTTTGTGTCATGTTTTAAACATTTTTTTTGTCAAGCGAATGATGCGATGCCTCTTTATCATATCATCCTTCGTTTGAAAAAAAAATTGTCATTTGGATTGGATTGGGATGGGAAGAGGACGAAGAAAAGTTGATGGCCCGATGAAGTAAAGAAACAAAAAAAAAATTATTCAGGTTTTCTTGTTCTCTCATCGTCATTGTGTCGTCTTATGTATTTTGTCTCCTTTTTCATCATCCCCAAAAAATAAAAAAGTCGAGGAGAATGATGAAGGAGAAGAAGAGAAGAACAATTTTAATATATTCTTGTCAGTTATCAGTCATCATATCACCCAAAACTACAAGAGTGACATAACCCTCTGAGTAAATGGCCATTTTATGCAGAAACTAATGTTCTTGAGGAAATTGAATAGGGGAAATAAAAAATATGTATGTATTTTAAATTCTCGAATGGTAAAAACCAAAACCTGTAACAGAACAAAAACAACAACATTGTAGGCCAAAGCCAAACCGATTCTTTTCAATGTTTCGGACAACGCCATCATCATCATCTTCATTTTACATCAAGAAGGAGTTTTTTGAAAGTTGTTCATCATCTCATCACTTAACAGAATAATTTTTTAGACCTTTGTTGAGTATTTCGCAAATAACTTAGTTTTGACGTCGGATGTCGAATCTAATATTCTAAATGAACCCCTTTAACAGAGGACAAAATTCAAGCGGCGTCTAACTCTGCTTGTGTTTAACAGTATGTATAGCAATTTGTTTCCTTCCTTCCTTGATTCCTTTTTACTTGACTATTATTATTTTTACGATATCATTTCTTCCTCCTCCCTGATCATCATCTTTCTTTTTATAGTTTTTAATATGGCTCGAAAACAGCCATTTTCCTCGTAAAATGTGATATAAAAAAGGGGAAGATACTGTTGTACTCTCACCACTTATTCCTCCAGAAAAAAAATTTCTCTTCTTTCTGTACTTGTTGCTCTTTTTTTTATTAGTCGTTCGCCCAACTCGAACTCAACTGGAGAAGAAAAAAAAGAGTAAGAAAAAAAGTCATCATCATGAATAAGAATTGGCCATTTTTAGCCCTCGAAAATTACTTCTGGTTATTTTATTGCACCCAGTTGAGTTGAGTTCAGTTGAATCTAACTGTTTTTTTTCTCCTTCCCTTTGCTGATCCTCACATTCATATATTTTCCCCAAAGTAGAAAGTCTAGGCCAAGGTCGGAGAAAAAAAAATAATACTGTACATACAACAGTAGCAATGGCAGTAATAAACTGAAAATGGCCAAGCGAATTGAGTAAAAACGTGGTAAAATGCCTCCCGAAAATTGCGTAACAATGACCTAATAATAGCNTCTAGGCCAAGGTCGGAGAAAAAAAAATAATACTGTACATACAACAGTAGCAATGGCAGTAATAAACTGAAAATGGCCAAGCGAATTGAGTAAAAACGTGGTAAAATGCCTCCCGAAAATTGCGTAACAATGACCTAATAATAGCTTTCCATATGGCGTGCCATGCCATGGCATGGCAGTGAAGGGAGCAATGCTCCCTTTTTTGTCATAATCATTTCCAACAAAAACTCGTTGATCATGATTGATTGATTACCATTTACTATTATATTTCTTTACTTACTTCATCCAACCCATCCTAGCCAAGCCAAAGCCAAACCAGGTCTTTTCTTTACTCCACTTTAACTACACAATACATAAATTCATTTTTTTTCTCCGGTGATACATCATAACTGTCCATTCCCTTTGCACTACTACTCCACTTATGAAATTCGAAAGGGGTTGACATATGTTACGTAAATGTGTTTTCCAAAGAACCTGCTCCACTCACCCTGTCAAAAGAATAAAAAAAGGTCTTATACTTTTGCAAAAGCTTAAGTCGGTCTCGATTCGATGGATGTGTGGATGTGAATAATTGGTGGATAATGAACACTATCGTTTCGTTCTGGGTGGGTCGTGGGTCGCTCGCTCGGTCGGTCATACCATCACATCACATAACATTTCACTATTCACAAATTCTATTTGAATGTGTCGTCGTCTCCACCGTAGAAATAATTTTGTTTTTCTGTGAGAAAAATAAGTTTTTGTTGTGAATGATGAGGATGAGGATGATGATGATGATGAATGCTCTTATCCCAGCTCAGTTCTCGGAACCGGGGACAGACCAACAAAAAAAGGAAATATGTGACAAAGAGGTGAAAAACTGTTTGTTGGGACAGATGGATGGATGGATAGGCGACAAAAAGGAGATGGATGGGTGGCACATTTTCCCAAAATGTTGTGACGACACACAACAGAACAGACCAGGCCAGGCGAGGACTTTACTTCACCTTTTTCCCCCACAAAAAAAGTATTGAACGGACGGGCTATTGCAATCCCACAGAAAAAAATGTGTTTTTTGTTATCAACGCTACAGTTGCTTTTCCAATGAATTGAACTTGAAAAAAAAAAATCAAAAGATTTTTCATATTTTTCAAACCAAGCAGGGCCAGGCTAATGCCAGGGGTAGTTTTCGTTAATAGAAAAAATAATATTGTGATGTAAAAAACTACACCGACGAAAAAAAACGAAGGCGAATAGAAATAACGAAGCAACAATGGAAGGTACTGTGTGTGCCTTAAATGCTTCGGAATGAAAATGCGGGCTTATTATGTACACCTTGTACACATTCACATGAATACATAATGAGGAAGAATGGAAACTTATTTGATGAATAGGAGAGCGCAAAAAAAGGAAACAATTTTTGGTTGTTCGTTTCGTTTATTCCTTCCCTTATTCTTTCCCGTTTCGTTCCAAATGAGTGGATTCGAAAAAGAAGGGAAATATCTTTTCAGATTCCTGTGTCTGAATGTATATACCTATGTGTGTTTGCGTTTGCTCTGCAAACACCAATTTTTATGTATGATAATAATAATTTTTATTTATTTAAAAAATCTCCAAAAAAAAACTGCAAGATTCTCTCTTTTGAGGGAAACAATGAAAGGAAAAATGACAGCTGCCGTGTCTTCTCTTCTTGTCCTGTACGATAGGATGTATCATCATTCCGAATTTGATTGTTTGTGTTGATTATACCCACTTAATTTTATCAATCAGATTTGGACTGGTCCGCTTTTACGTTCACGTTCCTCAGCATCACCATCACCTGCCGTTCCCTGATTTTTTTTCTCTTGAATGAGGTATGTATGTTTGTATGTATGAGGGTAGAATTATACATGCGAGGACTAATTACAAAGGACAAGAAAAACAGGCGATTGATTTGAAGCAGTCTTCTTCGCTGCTTTCATTCAATGAGCTACACACTAGTGGAGCAAGAGAGTGTGTCAAGATTTATGTGACGTTTCACACGAACCGACCGACAACAAACGAGGAGAGAACACGTTCCCAATAATAATTTTATCGCAATCGCAAGGTTATAAACATAACATATTCAATACTTTTCCTTCATTTGATTTGATGTTTAATCCCAATTAATGACGAATTTTCTTTTCGTCCACTTCTTGTCCTCTTAAAGGGAAAGGGCTTTAAAATATTTTTATGACAAAAAAATCTGTGCGATGAAAAGGGTGTGGATGTTTGGATAAGCTAGTTTCATGATAATAAAAAAGTGTAGTTTTTTTCTTCTCTTAAGTTACGCCATGTTGTCGTGTCGGTTTGGTTCGGTTTGGTTTAGTCGGCTCGTCTCCTTTTTCGTCTGTAGAAAGCTATTTAAGTATGTGCGTACTAATGATTATGATGGAGGGATTAATGAGGTTGATTTGCCTGTTAGGCAATACACTCTACATACTTTAGTCAAAGTCCAAGAAGACGTATTATAATAATGTTAAGGTAAAAGTGTGGCTCCTTTGACGTTTAATGTTTCAGTTTTTTTCATTCTTTTTCGTGAAGAGTCCATGAAAATGAATGCCTCCTGCATCATGTGGCGGTGGTTTAAGCTTCGTCGATGTTTTTTCTTAGTGGTGGTGGTGGTGATCATGATGATGATGATTATGAGCGAGTGATACTATTGAACTTATGCATGCCTCACATGCCTCAACCTCAACGATTTTATATGGTCTGGTTAAAGCAAAAAAGCATTTCTTTTGATAATGAGTTTAAGGAAGTCATTATGAGATGGACTCCCTGCCGGGAATAATCTCGAGATGGGGAATGAAGAAAAAACGGATGCATAGTACTGTTTACCATGTGATGTGATGTGATGTGGTGTTCATATTGGTCCAGTCCAGGTATGATAGATAAATACACACACTCACTCACTCACACGGTGTCTATCTTTTATATTTAAGTATGACGACGGAGGAGTCTCATTCAGGAATCTAAGTAAGCTTGAAGAAAAAAAAATACTTCAAGTTAAACTGTAGTTGGTTTCGTTTGGTTCAGTTCTTCTCCGAACCCCCAGAGGCATTTGTACTTTTTCGTTTGGTGATGTCCTGCTGAGTACTTCTCCTCCGTTGCCTGATAAAAAAATATACATACCTCGTTGATGATTATGATGATGAGCAATGAGCACCAACCAAACTAACATTATAATACTCTCCTACTTTGGTAAGGTTTTCTCTTCTCGTGGTGAGCTTTACCTTATGACCTTGTCATATTCACTTTTTTTCTGGGGAGATGAGTCGAGTCGAGTCGAGTCTAATGTTCACTATCATCATCTTTTTGATGAAATATTCAGAATAAAAAATAGATGATGAAGCTGAATATTGAAACTACTTACTACCCGCTTGAATTGAATATTCACCGAAGCGATAGCGGAACGGTTTTTTCTCCCTTTTCAAATCAAATTCAATTGTGGTATTCTATCCTGTGATTTCTCTAAAGTGGAAAAAAAGAGCCAGAGAGAGTGAGAGATGGTGAAAACCACACCCTTCAGTTTCTCTTTAGATTGGATACTAGTATCATCTTCACATCATTATCAGCTTGTGCACGTCCTTATCCAATTGAATACGAACAAAGGGACTTGAATTTTTACATTTTTTTCTGAAGAAGAACTCATCTTTTATTTAAAGTTTGAGTGCATTCGAGAAAAAATTCCTGGAAGGTATTATGGATAGAGTGGGAGCTAGCTCATCCAACGACCCAAAAATAGATACGACATTTTATGTTTAGAGTTTTGCATGGAACCATGAGTAGAGCATTTATTATTTATTGACACTTTCAAGTTTAAAAAATTGATCACCTCGCGGTTGAACCGAAAGAAATAAGGCGAACCACATGAAAATATATACTTCTCCGCCTTCCACTTTAACACCCTCTCGAATGCAATGCTTGTGCGTATGTTCTCATTTCAAAGGAATTTTTAAAAAGGTTTTGATGTTTTCCCAAGTTAATCTCATAATTCCAATTTTTGGGAATTTTCTGTTTCCCACCCCATCGACGTTTCTCATCCCTCAAGAAAATTATGTTTTTCAAGTGCTCTTCTCTCCATCACCTTTCATGAACTATCTTTTTCACGATCAATCAAAAAATATTTTTTAAGGAAAAAGTGTTCTTGAGAGTTTTTAGAAAAAATATAAATTCTTTCCATTTTTACATGAATTTTTGCAGGCTTGGCTTGAGCCATCATTTTAGTCTCTAATTGTACTGCATTTTTGTCCATTGTTTGCAAAGTGGAAATCCTGATTCCTCATGCCATTCTCTCGTATTTTTGCCAACGTGGAACATGTGTAATCTGTCGAAAATGATATTGATATTGCTCCCTCTCCCTCATCATCATCGTCCACATCACAATTATCATCATCATCATCATCATTTATCGATATATTTTGAAGGTGTTGGTCCGTGTCCATGGTCTCCTCTCTCAGTCGATGATAACATGACAATACCTAGTTTTCCTCACATAATCAGAACTGAAAGGCGAAGAATGCCACACTTGATGTTGGTTGGCAAAGCCAAAAAGTAACATAATATATGTATCATCGATTCAGATGTGATGTGTGATAATGATGACGATGATGATGATACCCAATACCGTTTTGCCAAACCCTAAAAAAATCGAGTCATCATTGCATCGCATCACATAATTCCATTCAAACCATTTTTGTGATAAGTATCAAATAGTGGAAAACAATATTATCGAATGCAAAAAAACATACTACACTAAACACTCCCGTTTGTTCTCTTGAGGAATTTTTTCAACCTGTGTAGTCCCTATAATCTGAGATGGCGATCTTAAAAACTTCATAAACACCACCAGCCAAACCAATATCAATACCAACCACAAGGAAGGACCAAGAGAAAAAAAACGATCGTCATCATCATCACCATTATCATTATTGCAGATTTAGCCGGCCGGACCATGCGAAGCCAAGCCTCTTGTTCTGTAACTTCACTCAAATTGTGTATCGTATCGAATTGTTCAAATGTCCGTCCTATCAATCAAACATTTTTATACCGGACGGATGGATAACAGCCAAGTCAATCTAAAGCAGCAACAAAACAGAGTAACGATTTATGACCTGTCTCCATCTCCATTTCGTTTTCATTTTTGTTGTTGACGTGTCATACACACATTTTTGGCAGGAGAAAAGGTCTCTTGTTTTTTTGTGCAAATGCTGTACACACATATACATACATAGTAGCAATCACAATGTCATGTCATGTTATGTTTGGACTAAAAAGTAAGTAGTAATATGACGATGTTGACGTATGAACATGACGTGGTGCGTGTGTAAGTGTGAACTATATCAGGAAGGGGTTTGGCTACCTGTATATGAATCACTTTAGATTGACATCGATGTAAATTGCTTTGGCACGTTTTGCCATTTGCATGGAAAAAAGAGTGTGAACTATATCAGGAAGGGGTTTGGCTACCTGTATATGAATCACTTTAGATTGACATCGATGTAAATTGCTTTGGCACGTTTTGCCATTTGCATGGAAAAGAGGAAGAAAAAATGCAATTTTTGAGAAGATTCATGAGCTTTTTTAAATTGTAAAAATATGAATTTGGCATTGGACGACCTTCGGGTGTTTTCACTGCGCCATTGAAAATTTCATAATAATAGATCATGTATTCTACGTAAGGAAAAATTGAAAATTCTCAATTGAATTTCAAAATTTGACAGGAAGTCGAACAAAAATAGAAAAATTTCAAGAAATATATATTGCAATACTGAATTTTTTATCAGTGTGCGTACCCAACTTGATTCAAATCAACAAAAACAATTTTTTTTTGTCCAAGAAATGGTCTAAAAGAACAAGGTAAAAATGGTCATGCTCTCCTACGGATCTTCATGTTTTTTATTTGTAGTACCTTCACAAACTCTTGATGATGATGATGGTTATGATTTTTTTTGTTACGTAACGTAACAATTCTCTCGTTCCTTCTCCTTCGAGCTGGGATAATCGGGTACCCCAATAAAAAATACAAATGAAAATGCGTTATGCGTTGCCTTCAAGGAATACAAAGTTGTTGATGTTGATATGATGGTCATGGTATGGTGGCCATTGTATTTCAATATATTTTTTTCTCTAGTCGAAGAAATATTCAGTGAAATGACATTTGGCATTGTGGAAGCATTACCATTTTTTTTTTGTATCCTCACTCAGCTAACTGTTCAATTCTTAGAAGAGGAGAAGGTATGATGATTTGATGTGATGTGATCTTCATCAGAATTGTTTGTGAGTTCACCTGAGAAAAGAGCTTATGTTTTTATGTTTATGATAATAATAAATACTGTGTACTCATCATTACGTATTACGAGATACCGAAAGAATTTTTTTTCTTCTACAATTTTTTTTTCAGCGAATTTAGCCTTTTTGAAGGCTATCTATCCCTCACTTATGATTTATGTTACGCAAGGGTTAAAGCTTAACAAGGCGCATGAATATACAATTCGAGATAAATGCTTACTTACATTCTTCGCATTTCCACATTTACTTGCTTATCCTTGAAGAAAAAAGGAATTCCATTGTTGGTTTTCATTCTCTCTCTTATGATGATCTGATGTCATGTAAAAAAAGATGCCGAATGATCGAATCGAAAGGGAGAAAAAAAGTGACTTTCTGGCTGGCTTTTGGTCTGACTTTGTCGATGATGTGTATTTCATAATACATTTATTTATGCGAGCAATAATAATATGTAAGGCAACTTGTTCTCTGTGTCTTTCCCTGCCACGCCACGATAAGATAAAATATCAGAGGACATATCCCGACTCTACGACTTACTATCGACCATCAACCATCCGTGGGCAGAATGTTGAATGCATCATCATCGTCATCCTGATCTGATGAGCATGTCAAATGGGTGACTTTGTTTAGACGACGACGACGACTTTTTCTTTGCTAAAAAAATCTAAAGCTATCAAGTTACATTTTTGAACACCGTCTTCATTATTACTGTGAATTGTTTGAGCAGGAGGCTTGAGTGAGGAATCAGAGGTAGACAGACGATGACGATGATAAAGAAAGACAAAACGAATTGAATGGGTTCTTTCAAAAACAGATTAAGTCCTTTGGACTCATTGCATGGAGGATGAGATGAGGATGAAGACAAGTGAAATCTAATCTGCAAAAACAAAAAGTTGCAAGAAAAAAATGTATTTTGTAAATTTTTTTCTTTAACTTAAGTGGAAAATATGCAGGCCAAGCTGAGCCACTCCTGATTCAATTTTTACGATTTGAGTGGCATGCCATGGCG
This sequence comes from Seira musarum, assembly GCA_027743895.1. Taxonomy (NCBI): domain Eukaryota; kingdom Metazoa; phylum Arthropoda; class Collembola; order Entomobryomorpha; family Entomobryidae; genus Seira; species Seira musarum. The sequence goes on from JAHZMX010000361.1 coordinate 12,354, forward strand.
CGGCATGTGATCACAAGAGAATGAATTCGTTTTTATTGCGAAAATGGAATTGAAAATGATAATAAAAATTTTTGTGCAATGAAAAAAATAAAACTTTTTGGGTGGTGGTGTTTATGTGTCGATTGCTTTTATATCAAAGTAAATAAAAAAAGGAAACGTAATGTTTAGTATGTACCTAATTCATAGGTATACCGATCAATGCCAATAAAAATAAATTGAAAAAATAAATAATTGTGTTGTAATGAAATGAACAATGAAAATTGCATTTTCTAAAAAAATCCATAAAAACATAAAGAGCGGGAAGAAGAAGGGAGGAATGAAGAGGCGAAAACCTGTCGATGTAGGTCCGCGTTTCGTTTAAACAATGAAGGTGACTATATGACAGTGTAGCGAGCGACACGACAGCAAACAAAACAATTTTCTTTCGGGAAGAGAAGAATACTCCAAGTCATCTTATTATATTGACATTGCTCTCTGTGGGAATTGGGCATAAAACAGTGCAAAAAAATTATTACTTTGCTAAAGTTGAATTGAAGAAGGAAGCTTGAAAAAGTCGGCGAGAAGCTGAGAACATGTTTTTTACTTTACCTGTCGTCTCTGCAGCAGTCTATATGCATTTGAAACTGCAAAAAATAATATATTTTCGGTCTTCTAGTCAGTCGTAATCATAAAAAAATAAGTAATGTTGGACTCGGAGCAAAAGCAGCAAGAGAAAATATGTGTGGAGATGTAATGAAATAATATTTTATATTTATTTCGCTCATGTTTTATGATTATTGTCTTTTTTTCCTGTTACAGATACGTCAAGAGAAGCCCTACTATATAGCAGATCCTGAAGTAGATTCATTGGTAAGTACAAGACCCTTTTTCTTTTTAAACGGATTTTTGCGAGGCCTTCAAAGGAAAACAAAAATTACAATGACAATACATACAATAATAATATTATATTTTTTGATTGATTATTTTTCTTCGAATTAAAAGAGAATTCAGTTGTACTAAAGTAGTATTAGTTGTGGTGGTTGTTGTAGTATTTTAGGTAGCGGTAATATCCTATTTGGCATATCGCAACTTGAAATGGCATTTTAAATGGAAATGGAATGTACCTGTTCACATGAGGAATGTCTTTTTGTAGTTGGTAGCGTATGCTGGACATTAAAGCAGAAAATTGTTTCTTTTTTTATGATGAACTGCTTGATGGCAAAAAGGAACGCTGACTGGGAATGGAATGAGTGACTGACTGATGCGAATGGAAGAGAAAAAGTTGTATGACAGCTTTTTATAATTTTTTTTTCTGTAGGAAAAGTTTGTTTTTGTACAACATGCTAAGCTTAAGCGAATAGGAATCGAAGAGTTAGAAGTTTCTTTAAAAAATTGAAAGGATTTTTTTTTGCAAAAAAAAAGATTATTATGCGGACAAGGGAAAACATGAACAAATGAAGTGAACATGCACGAACGAATGAATTTTTGGAGGTGTTGCGAATTTTTAAGGCCAGTATTGGTCATGAACACAAACTACAAACGCATGACCGTGATGATATGATTAGGTAAGGTGCACAAAAACAAAGACGAAAACATTCTTTATCTCTTGGGGCATGTACAAAGTGCATCGGGTAGAGTGCCTGCAGGCTTTTGACTTTAAGAGTAAATGCAACAGGAAAAAAAAAATGATTGACATGAGAGGAAAACGGAATTTGGTCAGGAGATGAAAAAAAATAGTCTAGGCCTTTTTATTTTTTCCTTCAATTAATAATAATTAAGATTGAGAAAAAACGTGAGTATTTTTTTTTGCAAAAATTTGTATTAAAGTCGGATATGAGGTATGAAGTAACGCAAGGATGGATTTCGATTTGGATTGGCTGAAGAGGTATAGACGTAATGATGACTTATTTAGGATACTCTGCCCAAAACGCATTGGAAAACCGCAGAAGAGGAAATAATGAGCATATTTATTTGGTACAATGGAATAACAACTGTGTAAACTGTAATCATTTTTGGATTGAATGGCCAATGAAATAGCAAGCACAGTACCTACGAGTAGAAGGCAAGGCTAAAGCTACAGAGATGATGATGGAGATGAGATGAAATTGTAAATTGTAATAATAAAATTTTTCAAAAATGATTCTCCGTTTTTTGAGCGAAGGTGGAGTAGTTGTTCTGTAGTGCGGGCAGTAAAAATGACGATAATGTTCTGCAATGCAATTCGCTATTGGCCATGCCGAGTAGAATCAAACTCGGGGAATGATGAGGAGGGTATGATGATGATGGCGATGATCATCATCGTCCTCATGATTATTTTCTTGAATCGAGAAAGAAAAGAGGTAAAGATAATGACAGGTCATGTGCTGAACGATCTTGAATGATTATTAGTTTGGGTTGGTTTCTTACAATTTTTGTGCATAAATATATAAAGTGCTTTCCTTCAATCTTCAAATACCCAATTCGATCCATCCACTCGACTCAATGTGATCTTATAGACAGACATCCATATAGACGGCCGGTTTTTTTAGAAACCAATGCCAATGGCTCATGTGTGAAAAAAGAAGCAAAAATTGGAGATCTTCCCTCACTCACTCCGAATCAGAATATTTTTTAAAGGATTTTTAAATTCTGAGACAATAGAAAACGTTATTCACGTTTATTCGCTCCATAAAAATAACTTGGAGAATAGGCCATATCTCACCCTCGGTTATTTTCTCAAATTTTTTTTTGGGAATTTTAACGACATAATTGTTCTGAATATAAAAAAAAATATCTGTACAAAAATGGTCTTCCATTTGCTATGCCTTGACCAGGCAGGTAGGGTGGGAATGAGTGAAAATTGCTGTGTGAGTGAATGAGTGAACGAACGAACGAAGGCTGTCGATCATTATTATCATCAATAACCATCATTGTAATATTATGGAATCGTGCAATGCACTTGCTTCAAATCATAATGGAAGATGAGAGAGCATGTGTGAAAAAAGCAGCAAAAATTGGAGATCTTCCCTAACTCCGAATCAGAATATTTTTAAAAAGATTTTAAATTCTGAGACAATAGAAAACGTTATTCACGTTTATTCGCTCCATGAAAATAACTTGGAGAATAGGCCATATCTCACCCTCGGTTATTTTCTCAAAATTTTTTTTTTGGGAATTTTAACGACATAATTGTTCTGAATATAAAAAAATATCTGTACAAAAATGGTCTTCCATTTGCTATGCATTGACCAGGCAGGTAGGGTGGGAATGAGTGAAAATTGCTATGTGAGTGAATGAGTGAACGACCGAACGAAGGCTGTCGATCATTATTATCATCAATAACCATCATTGTAATATTATGGAATCGTGCAATGCACTTGCTTCAAATCATAATGGAAGATGAGAGGAGGTGAGCAGACCAGAGCATAATCAACTTGATCATCACCAACCACCACCACCACCATCCATCCATCCATATTTTTTTCCCTTAAAATCATATTTTTTTATTCAAACTTATTTTCAAGCGGATACAATACGATGCTTAGATGGATTACTCGTGTCTTCAAGAAAAAAGATTGATGCGCGCTTTTATACTGTGGTCATTATGTATAATCATTTTGAGAGGGTTGATGTGTTTGAGTTTGATGCATTCAGAAAAAATCGACGATATTTTTTTATAGAAAAAGCGAGTTTTTAGACTTTGTTCATCGGTCGTGCATATTTTGATTTTTAAAAAATATGAAATTAGGCAGAGTCTAAAAAAAATGCAAAAATTCATTCTTTTTTTGCAAAAAATATCAAGAAGAAATAGGTTTGGCATTTGTATTTTACTTTTGTGTGTGTGCCATATTCATTAGCATTTTTTGTGAATGCTTAAGCACACCACATAACATAACACATTCCATTTTTTCCTGAGAATGTAATTTTCCTCACACCGCATCCTTGTCTTTTGTCTCCGTTCATTTTCAATTCCATGCATAGTCTTCGTCTTGGTCGTCGTCAGTCTGAGTCTCCCAGGCGTAATCATGACCTGACCGGTTTGGCCACGAAAAAAATTACAATGAATTGAAAGAACCAAGTTGTCTTTGTCAGAGTCGGAGTCAGTGGTGCACCAGACCACTGATTCTGTGATTCACTCCACTCACAATCGCAATCACATCAGTGCGATGCTGGATTTTGAGCTAATCAAAGATTTCCATCTTCACAAAATGCACAGCAGCAGTCGAGACCATCCAACTTAACTAAAGTCACTCAAACCTATTTCGCATTGCATTGTATTGTTATTGTTGGTTTGGTGATACTGATACTTCATCGTGATGTGATGTGATCAAATCGTCGTCATCGTCATC
>JAHZMX010000362.1:0-19336 GCA_027743895.1 Seira musarum
TTTTATATGAATCCCGACAAGCTTTAATGCTATTGTCATTATTTTATGCATCAATGATGAAAATCAGAAGTAATTACAATTTGAGTGGAAAGTGCATCCAAAATGCGTGATGAAAAAGAACATAAGAAATAGAGTTTCGTAATCAGGAAGACAATGAGAATGCATTAGTTGGATTACGACACGAAACGAGAAAGAAGCTTCCTGACTTTTTAAATAACATCCTTTTTTAAAGTTATTCCTCGATTTTAGTGGTACAACGCTTTTTCTATCGGCTCACTATCTCAACAACTTTTCCACACTTTTAATTCAAACAGAAAGTTGATGGTGACGTAAATGAAAAGAGACCACTTCATTTTTCAAGTTTCTGCGTAAAAGTAGTCTGGCTCTGTTATTAGTATGGCCTGAGAACAACAGGATGAACGTCGGGTAACAAACCCTGCTGATGCGAATCGCTTTTTCTGATTTTCATTTTACAAACGAGCTCGTTTAAAAGTAAAGTGCAATAAAAAGTATTTTTATTGGGCAATGATCATCCCGAGAACAAAGCTGGAATCACTACTGTAACTGGAATTGGCCCAGAAAATACATAAATTCTTTGACTCTGTGTGTGCCCATGTTCATGTTTTAAGTGTTAGGTAGTAACGTTCATATGTGGGGAAATCGAATTTGATTGAGAACATGCATGCTTTAATTTAATTCCTTCAACGTTTTGCTTTCATGTAGCTATATAATAATGATGATTATGATTATCATACACTGCTAAAAGTTGAAGTTGAACTTGATTGCTCGTCAGTAATGTGTTTTTTCTTATGATGATGGTGATTGCTGATTGTTCCCTGATGATTTAAAAGTAGACCTGGTGTATTATTCACTGCCTGCAACTCTCACTCGCATGATCAGAGAAAAATGATCACTCGCTTTTATTTTTTTTATGAGAAGTTACTACAATGTAAGTAATATTGATTGAAGAATACTGCTTTCAAATTTTCAGGGAGAGTTAAATTTGACGAGAATAGCAATCATGATTATGATCATCATCCTAGGAAAATCCTATTGAGAGGAAGACATTGATTTGGTCAAAAGATCACACGGGTACACTTGTCTTCTTGTCATGTCTAACCTGTCGTCTCTTTCTTTAGAATAACTAACTGGACGCTGACCAGAAAAAAGAGCAGTCCTGTCCACAATCTGCTTTTGTAGTAAAAACCGCCTTCCCTATAAAGACCTGTATTTCGTACTTATTTCATGTCTTACGTAACACGTTAAGAAAGAAGTCCTTCAAGAAAGCCAATCATTTGATTACCATCTTTGCTTTCTCATCGTCCACGTTTTAAAAAATGCAGTCGCTTGCTTCTTTGCACATACATTATTCTTTGTCGAATGCACAATATCTTTACCAACCAAGCATCAAGGAACAATCTCAATTTTAAATGCATGAATAACTAGAAGAATCAATATAATATAATCTGTATTTATAGTACTACAATTTATTTGTATAATACCGACTATATTTGCTTTATTTAGTACCGACTTGTGCTCCCGACGAAAATTTGACTGAAAGTTTTCGAAACATTCTAAAGGCTTTTTCATAAACTAATCGTAAGTAGATCAGGCCCGACGGCTAAAGTTACTGTTGACTAACATGTTTGCAAACCTATTTCTACTCCCAATGTTCCAAATGTTTGTAAAAATTGAATCTGTTAATGTTAAATGTTTGCTTTAAATCCAACTCAACTCTTTTATAAGCAAGTCTCTGCTTTGGACTCCTCCGCACGCTGTACCAGATCCCTGCAAAAAGAAAGAAGGAAACCAGGCCGAGGCCATGTCTCGTGTAGGTATTCGGTAGAAAATTTCAACGTTGGTCCTCACGTGCCTACTACGTCAGCTCTATCCAGTTGGATTTTCAGTTGAGGTTGAGGTTCAAACAAGATCTAGTTGAGTCTAACAAAATTTGCCAGCAACAAACATATTATAAACTGAATCTCTCATTAAAAAAAACTCCTTACATCATCCCCAAATCATAACGCATCCCCATCTCAATCTCTAATTTTTTGTTTACAACTTATATCATGATCATTCATGACAGTATGCCTTGCTATAAGTATAGTTTTCCATATCGTAACGCAATAACAATGCAGAAGTTGACATCAATACATGTCATCATGCAAGAAGATCATCTTACTGTCGTATTTTTTCAGATTGTGACATTATGCGCTACTGTTAAAAAAAAGAGATCATGAGAACTTCTTTTCTTCCTTATTTTTCCTAAGTGCATAATGATGACAATATGCATCCATCCGTGATAAAGAAGCAAAGTTTCTTTTTGCTCTCAGCTCGCAAGCTTGATGGTAACATGAATTTCTGCTTTCTCATAAAATGAAATATTTTGGCTGTTCCGTGAGACGTCGTCATACCGGCATAGGCATATAATCACAGATACAAAAGAAAGATGCGAATAATGTTATGTTCGTCATTTCGATGCAATGCGTTGTTGTTGAAAGACTGGGAATCAAACAAGCTTCTTGTTCTTCCCCCTTTACAATTACCAAGAGTTTTTTTTCTTGTAAATTGTAAATGCGATGCAAGTCTTTTTTAAGCTCTTTTTGTGCCATTTGCTCTTACTGTTCCGTTCTATCCCCGCATGTGATGTGATCTCACTATGGCTTAGAGCTACGGACTCCATCAAAGCCCAAAAATATCATCTTTTATTTCTTCTCCCCTTTTTCTTCCAATATTTTTTTCCTCTGGCTTGCCTTTTCAAACACAAAAAAATGAGATGTACACGATTCCGTCTAGTGCTACCGTAGTTTCATGCTTATTCCATGCTCTACTTGATTTTTTCGTTTTAGAATTGGAACTTTTTTCAGAAATATAATGCTTTCATTCTCATTCTGCCAGGCTTACAGAAAGAGAAAAAAGTTTTTGAGTCTGAGTAAAAACTTTTTCCAGCTTTTGGGCTCAATTTCGATTTCAGTGCGGAGCGCAGGGCTCAAGCAATGGAAATTATTATGCTTCTTCTTGCCCTAATAGCGTACGTGCAAAAGGACGCTACTTTACCGAACAAAGTACAAAAAAGGAAATGCGATGATGTGAATTGAAGTAAAATCCGAGTAAAATCTTTGGGAGAGAGGAAAAATGTTTCTTGCTTGCTCTGCTCGCATCGTATTGTGCCAAAGCCTTGTGACGAGAGCAGCTGAGACGGAAAGGAAGTTGTTTGATTATGATGAGGAGGAGGACAACGCAACGATGCAATAATATATAGGAAATGGTTCTAGTTTCTGAAGAAAAAGATGAAAATTGAACAGAATGGAAGAAAAGAAAAAAATGTTCTCCATCTAAAGCAATGTAGTAAGGAAATCTTGCCTCTAACTTGTTTTATTCACACTTCTCGAAAGACTCGCAAAAGGAAAAGCTAGTGGTATGAGTTCAGGCTCAGGCTAATGTCTTCCATTCATGTCCCCCCAGCCAAGCCAAGTTAGTTCGTTCAAAGAAGGCATGATATTGGTGCTTCTGAAAGTCGAAAAGAACTTCCCATGGTGGCTCACAGACAGCCAAACAGGAGCAAGGAATAGGCAAAAGCAAAGTCAGGTTCACTTTCAAACCAGAGGCAAATGCATCCATTCACGAAAAAAAACTCATGTATTTTCTCCAAGCTAAACATGGTACGGTATTGTGGAAAGAACATTAGCCTTGATGATGGTACATAGCTTTTGGTCTGGTCTGACTGAAATGCATTTGGGTTGGTTTGATGACGACGATGATGATGGTCTCCTCTGAAAAAGGTTCGTATGATAAGTAGGAAAAAAGCGTAGACAAGGCTTTTAGTTGGCTACGGGAGAGAGTGGAGAGAGGACACGACGACGTTACGTTCTGCTCAAAGCTCAATTCGCACACGAAACAAAGATTACACCTCATTTGACTGATTTCTTCTTGCCTGTCACATGTGTGTGGATAAAATATTAAACGGATGTTGAGGCAGAAATCTCGTCTGTTTGTGCGTGCCTGGTGGTTTACATGAAGTTATAGTCATAAGCGAGTTGCACTGTGTTCAGATTGATTTTATGATTAATTATTTTGCAAATCTAATAAATCTACTACTACAGTCATTATCAAATTGAACTAATTCAGAAAATATGTTTACACCCACAAAGGAGCGTTGGCGGTGTTGAATGCAGATTTCTCCAATAAGTAATCAGTACATATCTGTTAATTTATCCATGCGGATTGCTATCAACATTGTGTGTTGAACACATTTCTCAATATTCCACTAGTTTCATCAACACACGTTTTACATCCTCCACACACACGGGCTCGATAATGATGATGTGACGTGAAGAGCAAAACAAAAAGGAATAGATTTTCTTCGGGAAAAAGTAGTATATAACATTGCTGTATTCAGTGTTTCTTCCACTTCCACTCTCAAAAACTTCCAAAAACTTTTTTTATAGTTGCTTGAGCATCGTCATCAGAAAGACTACAACATTTTCTTCCCTTTTTATACCCATCCGTTCGCACTGCTGCATTCCATTTTTTATTTTGCCTGGAGATCAACTCCCTTGTGTCCCGTTGCGTTGTTCTTTCTTTTCTCCCTGACTCGTGTGTCGTGTGATGTGAGTGCACTATTCTAATCATCATCTCTCACTTTTCCACTTCTTCTTCTGCAACCAAACCACTGATATTACTACAACAGCCCCTACTGCAGAATACCATTTTATTTATAAAGGGGGAAATAGAAAGAAGCAACAGAAAAGCAATATTAGGGAAAAACGGTGAACAAAAAATAACACGAATGAGGGTTCGACGTCCTCTCCTCTTCTCCTGCCTTATTTTTCCATTATAATTCCTCCTCTTCTCTATTGCCATTTTCCCTCTCTGAATTAAAATAGAGGAAGGAAGAGGGGATGAAAATGACAGTACGAGTATTTCCAGCTACGAGACGATTCTACTTTCCAGCTTGATGCAACTTTAACAGCAATAGTAGTGGTGGTTGTATTTTTTTCTTTTATCCAACCAAGGGAAAATCATATCGAAATACGGTACGGTGGTTGTTCGTTCGTGGTGGTGGTGTGTCGCCCTGTGTCGGTGGTACTCTATCCATTTTCATCAATATTGCCATGTGTCGTCGTGTGGTGCACTCTTCTCCCCAAACTTCAATTCCATGAATTGTGTGCTCTCCCCAAAACACGGAGGAAGGAAGAAGACCTCTCTGGAACAAGAATGTAATCCGCATTTCCCCATCTTTTCATGGACGCGCACACGCTCCCTTATTTTGAAATTGGGAAGAATTTAACAAAGAAGAATCGTGATGAAAAGTTGGAGTCGTTGCATTTTGATGTTGAGCTGAAGCGAGACGAAAAGAGGAAAAAAACAAGATATTTTATTTCTGCATTTAGTAATGATCTCCTTTCCAAATTTATGATTAGTGTGTACAGTGTTGGTTGCGTTTGCAAATGCAGCTGAAAAAATTGATAAAACACGAGAAAGTGTTGCAGTGAGAAGACAAAGGAACGATGCGATAGACTTCTCCCTAGGAAAAATAAACGGATAAAAGGAATGGATTAATGTAACGTAAGTCATTTTCTCTCGTTATTTACATGTCATGGCCTAATAGCATTTAAGCTGGGTGGATGTTATGTATATACATACATGAAATGCAGAGTGCTCGAACTGGAAACTAAGAAATTTGGTCAATATATTTTTCGGGTCGGTCGATAACTCGTTCAGTAAATGGAAGTGCAGATAATATAATCTTATTGTTATATATAAGCAGTAAGGCAAAACTTTGTAAATATGTATCAGTTTCCGCTCTCTCTCTCTAGCGAGAGGAGAGCCAGGCTCATATGAGTTTACATTTTGCGTATATTTCGTATTTACGTGAACAAAGACGAAGAGTGAAAAATGAATCTATGTACTACATTGCATGAATAAAGTGCTTGGAAGCGAAAGCGTCTGCTCGAAACGACAACGCTATTTCCACCACTCCAGCCAGCCACAGCTGTACTTGCTTTCGTGAAGTTTTAAAAGAAAAAGTTGATGGCCTTGCCAGTTGTTTGCGGTCGGTCGAGGTAATGCTTGGCTTGGACTTCTTTTTTTCCAAAAAAATGAAGCTTTTATATTCACAGACGTTATCTAGAAAATTTTATTTGGATAATACGTCTACACTTGAGTAGAAACTTGTGGTCTGTGTTGACTTGGCTTCTGACCATGAGTTATATGTTAAAACATGGCAGGCCTATACATAGTTTTTGCAGGTTATTAACTTTCTTCTCGTGAAAAATTGTAAAAAATATTAAGTAATGTTTTCAATGATTTCGAACACTTGTATGTAGTATTTTGAGCAAGTTTTCTCTTAATTATATCAAGACTTGGCTGAAATCAAAACTATTTTAAGAAAAAGAAGATGCCAGAACCAAAAACCACCATTTGTTACGACTTTGTTTCTTGATTACGTTTTTGGTTAAGGAGACTTGATGCATAAATTCCCCCATTACCGCAGAGCACCGTCAGTGCAAGTTCATTTACATATGATTACACGGGGAGTGATGAGACCTCCTCTTTCATCATTATCATTCAGTATTATCCGAATGGAAGATACGGATATCTGTACAAAGCATAAATTGAAAATTGGCGAGAAATTCGGTTTAATTGTTGGGCGGACCACCAAGCCTCGAATCATTGTAATCAGGACAGGACAAAAGTAGAAAAACAAAAGACTAAAGTGCAAACTTAGGTAAGATTTAAACATGAACGCAGATGTGACGGTTTTGATGACGATCCAATCCATACAATTTTAAAGAAATATACATGAAACTTTGGGATAACACTAGACGACTTAAATGCATATATGCATATTCCTTTATCCAAGAGTGAAGCTACCGTTTTCTATGTTTATGTTCCGTTTATGTTTTCCTCTTTCTTGTAATTGCTCATTTACACTCACCATTATCATTGCCTCCACATCATATCATTACCTTTTCTTATTGTCTTTGTTTGATGCAATCGTAATCATGATGATGAAACAACACTCATACCCATACTCAGGACATTACTTCCCTACACAATGAACAGTGCGTTAAACCCCTTAGTTTTTATGTAAACATTTTTCTCAGAAAATGGAGGCATACGTTTCCTATCAAAATCGTTTTTACCATGAAAAGTAATGCCGAGGAGTCGCTGCGCTGTGAAACGAAGAAGTGGCATAAGGCATAATTCAAAGGTATGATATTATCCTGGTTGTTTTTCTGTCGAACTTGACGGCGAGTGACCAGTCAGACCAAATATCCTCTCATGATGCACGCATGCCGCATTAGCAAAAAATGTTAAAAGTTGGTATTTTTTTATTCTTCTGAAATACACATCTCCTTTTCTTAGTCAAGTCAGTTGCTTTTAAAACATCTCCTTATTTAAGTCGAGTCTAGCTGTAGCTGCTAGCGTAATTGCAGCTGCACAACATCAGGAGCAGCTGGCCTGGTCCTGTTTTCCGTGGAGTGACTGAACTGGATATTATCACAGGAATATCGCCATCATTTTTATTACATTCAAGCTAACTCTTCACTTTATGTATTTTTTCTCCATTCATGATCCGAACTTCTTTGTGCCGGTCAAGCCAAGCAAATGATAATACAAGCTTCTCGTACGTACCTAATAAGGCATAATTCAAAGGTATGATATTATCCTGGTTGTTTTTCTGTCGAACTTGACGGCGAGTGACCAGTCAGACCAAATATCCTCACATGATGCACGCATGCCGCATTAGCAAAAAATGTTAAAAGTTGGTATTTTTTATTCTTCTGAAATACACACCTCCTTTTCTTAGTCAAGTCAGTTGCTTTTAAAACATCTCCTTTATTTAAGTCGAGTCTAGCTGTAACGTAATTGCAGCTGCACAACATCAGGAGCAGCTGGCCTGGTCCTGTTTTCCGTAGAGTGACTGAACTGGATATTATCACAGGAATATCGCCATCATTTTTATTACATTCAAGCTAACTCTTCACTTTATGTATTTTTTTCTCCATTCATGATCCGAACTTCTTTGTGCCGGTCAAGCCAAGCAAATGATAATACAAGCTTCTCGTACGTACCTAATATGCATACACATTTGATGAACATGTAACAAACATTACTTTCATGAGCTTTTTTCAAATGAACAGTTTTTCCTTCTTCTATAATAGCAAATGCAAATGACGACGAAGAAAAGGTATTTCTTTTTTTGTAAAAAAAAGTTGCTCAAGAAGACTCAAGATTCCTTTTTTCCACTCGGTAGACCGTGGCAAATAAGCAAGCCTTTGTGCAGTACAATTGAGTCAAGTCATCATCATCATCAACGTAACTTGAAGATTTGACTAGACCAGGGCTGCTTGTCTTGGTTTTAGTTTGGCTTGTACTTGTACGTATGTACTTTTTAGTATTGCATCTCTTTGCAATTCTATGTTTAAACTTATTATGTATACAATAATCAGAGAGAAAGACAGACGATGATGATGATCATCATCACCATTTTATTTTTTGATATCACATCTGCATCCTGCCAGTTTGGTTTTGCTCCTGTGTGCAAGCAAAAGAAAGAAGGCATCATCAATATCATGATTCCCCCGAAAAAAAAATTGTTCTTGATTTTCCTCTTTTCTTTATTATGATTATGGCTGTACGTGTGGACGAAACAGAAAGAGACTAAGGTTTTTCATGTTCCTTTTGTTGAACGTAACATGGTGTTCCCACGCAATCCTTTAGAAAACTTGTTGGGGGAGAACGAAGATGATTTTTAAAAGTCGAAGTTCTGATTTGCTGATGTAAGACGTGCATAAAAAACAGATTTCGCAGGGATTTTAATGGACTCGAGAGATAAATGTTATTTCAAGAACAAAATAAAGTACTAGTAGTACTTCTTATAATCCAAGTATTTTTTCGGGGGATTGTATCATTTTAAGTTTCATGGTTCACTAGCCACTGTTGCCGCATTATAAATATACGATGGAGGTGGGGAATTGAGAGTTGAAAAATTGTCGTGATGTGTCTTTCTACTCATTTCGATGATGTCGAAGACGATGATTCAAGCAAACGATAATAATTATTATGATGATAGAATAACACGATGATGTCATGCGTCGTAGTTGAAACGATGGGATGATTGATCCATAATTTCTTCATAAAAATTGACAAGACCTCTAAAGTCTGAACTGAAGACAGCCGCCTCTACCAATTTTGTACCAAGAATAGTATATCCCAAAGTACTAATGCTGAAGGATAAGTTTTTAAAAAGCAAACGATTTTCTTGGTACCTCAAAATTGAAACGAAAGAAACTTAAAGGCCGTGCTGAAAAATACTTGATAATTTATACCGACTTGGAATAAAAACGGACCACAAAGGATGATTGGAAGTACTAGGTTATAGGAGTCGCAGTGTTTTGGCAACGCAGTGTTTTTCGTGGTGGTACCTTCATATACGATTTGAGATCTGATCTGTCCGTATCTGTATTGGTGGATTCATAATATCATGTACTCAAAATGAAAGAACAAGACGGGGTCGATCGGTTTGACTTCACTGTATATTCAAGAACCAAATATCAGAAGAAGTAGAAATTATGCGTGAAGAACATGATATCGGTTATACGTTTTTATATTTTTAGAATTTCTTTTGTTTTTATTCTGACTTGCTTTTCTGAAAAGGTGTGCCATTTGTTTCGTGTAATTTTTAAGAGTGAAATGCAAAATAGTAATTTATATTTTTGGCGTTTTAAAGTCCACACACAAACGAAAATAGGGAGACTTAAAATTTTTTAACAAAGTGTCATTTGACAACACAGTTAGGATTTGAAAATCGGTGAATAAAGCATTCAATGAGATCATTTATGACATTTAAATTAAAATTACACAAGAATCGAGCAATCTTATGTACACAGTTTTATGTTTCTAGTAATTTTATCAGTAGGAAATATAAGTAACATATCTTTGAATTGGTTTGCAGGTACTATGAAATGTTTTTTGATCCGGCAGTAGATGTGGATACACTATTCATTCAAGACGACGTTGAGAATAAGGCGAGAGGAAAGCAGTGCAATATTTAACACAAAGTGCTAAACGTGAATCGTTTATTGTAGACTGACCAATAACAGTAATTTGAAGTGAGAAGTAAATTTTTTGCTCAAAACGCGCAAACAACGCACATGAAAATGCATGGAAGTAGTAGCAGCGCTGCGCGGAAAATTCTCCGCTACAGCGCCAGTAACAACGCAGCAGTTGGGAGTAGTCCTGGGTCCACCTTTGCTTCACCTCCCACAGCAGTCACCTCGTCAAAACCTGTGGATTATTTCAGGCCACTGACGGTCGACGTAAGCGTAGAATATGAGCTCCCGAAAGAGGTCAATCCACCTCCAGGATCTGCACCTCTTCTTATAATCCATCCTTCCGCTTATTTGCGAAACAAAGTGGTGGATAACCACAACAACCATCATAATGGATCTCCTTCTTCATCTAGCTCCTCAAATACGGCGTCGGGCAGAGGTCACCATTCAAATACCAGTGCATCATCTGTATACTATCTTCGTAGCAGCGTAAGTAGCCACCAGCAACAACTGAATCATGCAAGATCTCGCAGTAGCAGTAACGCAACTCCAGATAACCGAGCCTCAATCATTATGAACTGCCCGTATGGGAAATGTGATGAGTGTAGCAGTGCCAACCCCATTTCCGGTGGGGGAGGTAGTAGCAGTAGTGGAAGGGTGAACAGTGTCATTAAGGGCTTTCAAAACTCCTCATCCTCGTCGTCCTCTTCTCAGACGAATTCCAGGGCCAGTAGCAATCTCTTAGCTCTAAACTCGACAAACCCAGGCGTGATAGACTATGCAAATACGGTGTCGGCAACGCCAACAGGAAATTCAAGTGCAGTTTCAAGAACAAATTCGTCGAACGCTTCAAAGCGGCTCAGAATCATGAATCAGCATACTCAGCAGCAAAACGCTGCAGCTGCAGTAGTCGCAGCGGCTGCGGTTGCTGCAGCTACTCAGTCCCACCACTATCAGCAGCCATTTACGCAACCTATAATGGAACCGTTAAACTTGGCGGTGGCCCCTGTGAACAACGCTGCCATTCAAACAGAACGAGATAATAGTCCAGCGTCACCCATGGTGTTATACCAACAACAGGCTCACCACCGTAATTCTTCCAAGCCATCGTCTACTTCCTCAAGACATCTCCACCAACAACTTCATCAGCAGCAACAATTAATGCATATAAACTACGCCTCCACATTCCCCAATTCTGCACAACAGCAACAGCAGAGTCAAATGCATCAGCGACAACACTATGGACAACAACATCATCAAATTCCAGTCTACCAACCACAGTATTTGCTTCAAGCTCAAGGAAATCTCTCCAAGGACTGTCCAGTGCCATCCAAAGGATCCGGGTCGGATTCTGGTGTTTGTTCCGAGAACGAGTCTGACCCCAGTCCACCCATGTCACATGGTCACCAAAACCATATTATCCACCCACAACAGTCATCCTCCTCATCATCTCATTACCATTCTTCAAGTCAGTATCCTAATACCCCGCAACACACAACGAGACGGTCTTCCATTCTCGCATCTCAAGATCTTTCTTCATCATCTACCGGTAAGTATACAGTATTACTACATATCATTTTCATCTTTCAAAATTACATCTTTCATCAGTCAAAATCTTAAGCCTTCATTCCCAGGTCACTACCACCGGACATTCTTTTGCAATATCGTCATTTCATTTAGAATGTGCATTACGTATATTACGTTACCTCATTTTATTTCTCATTCCACATCATGGAAAAATGCACCTTTTATTTAGGATTTTCTGAGTTGGGGATTCACTCATTTGGTGCATAACAATAGTCTCAGGGTTGTTTTAAACAAAGCAGTCGCCGCCGACATTGATTATTTTTAAAGGTACGTATATGTCTAGTATATTCGTTCGTCATTCCATCCACCATGTTTACTTCGAAACGGTGCATTGCATTTCACATGCATTCGTTAGTTGTTAACTCTGCTTATGGCTACGGCTAAGTCAAAATCTAACAAAGAAATGTTTTGTGTTCCCTTAAAAAACGTACCCCGTCATCCTATGAATTTTAATCCTCGCGTTTGTTTTATCTTCCTTTTACTTCAACTAGTAACGAAAGTATGACTCCAAATCTGAACCTGTAAAGATGACTTTATACTAAAAAATGCCTATGGCTATGCTCTACAGCCTGCTTATACTTATCAGGATCCTTTCTATCCATTTCACTTTGATTTTTCCTTCTCATTTTTTGCCTTTGTAGCTTCTCTATTAAATAATCATGTGATGATGGAAATCTGTGCATTTAAACTTAGGATTTGCTCAAAGTAAGGCTAATAATGACAAACAATTTTACTTCGAATGGATGGTGCAAATGTTTATGGCTGCGAAGAAATATTCTTTGGAGTGGAATTTCTGCTGTCTCCTTTCTTTCAATCTAATTCTTTCCTGCTTCATCATCATCATGCCACTATACCATCAAAAGCTTAGCATTTTTATGCTAATGGGTTGAGCTGTTGCAGACTGGAGCCACGAACACAACACCATCATCATGTCAAACTCAAGCCATCATGCCATACCACATGCCCATCTCATTCGATTCATTTTTCGTTCAACCATATAGACACTGCTCAAAGAAACTAGGAAGGTCGAACTTGAGCTTTTTTTGAAGAAGAAGATATATAAGTAATGTACTTTGCGAACATTTTTTCTTTGATTTCCTACTGAATCTATCGACCTTGAACGGCAAAAAGATTGGTTAATACTTGCTAGATTTAAATGTGCGCTATAAAAATATGTAAGTAAGCAGAAAAGGCGCATGACATGTTTTGTTTAGTATTCATTCATACAGATTACAGATATTCAAGATATTTCAAAACTTTCCAATTCATTCCATGGAAAGTTTGAAAGAAATAATCTGTATTTACTATCTTCGCATTTTATTCATGAGAAAAGGGCCGAAAGGCAGAAAAATATTTTCGTATTACTGTGCGCACCAAGCCTAGTCATGCTTTTTTAAGTCACATGTGATATGTGATGTGCGAAAGAGATGTAAAATATGGTGATTTTTTATTAGTAAATCTGGTACAATACGTATATATGTGCACACATATAAATGCATGCTAAAGCTAAGTAAATGTAAATACCGCACACGTAACCTTTTGCGTTGTGGAGAAATTGGTGTGGAGGAGGTTACTTTAACAGAAAGCTCGAAAACAGTGGTCTTCCAGGGATATCATAACCAAAAGAAAAGTGCCAAGTGCTTATCTCATGTTTTATTTGATGTGGCACGAAAGTAGTGACGTAGTAAATACACGGTTTTAGCTTGAACATTTTTTTTCAAATAAAGCAATTTTCTATGCTTTTTTGGTCTGCCCTAATTGTGATTGTGATTATGTATTTATGCACGACTTTCATTTGACCATCGTATGTAGGCATGTATAGTTATGGTTTAATGGATCGATCGATGTGACTTCCCTCTGGAAGACGGTTCAGTTAAGCCAATCCAGAGATCCATAATAATCCATATTGAGCCTTCAGGTTTCGAGTCTTTATTGCTTCACGAAAATCATTGTGATTATTTCATTTCTGCATATATGGGTGATACGCATACAATGCTTGTGATCGTGAGTATGTGAATGTGAATAATGACGATGCTTCACACTTCTTTTCTTTTATATGACGAAAAAAAAGATTGGAAATATCGAACCTGCTTACAGTCAGTTGTTGGGGTCTTCAGATAAAAGGCATAAGTGCTTACGGCGGTATGATGATGATTATGGTAGGATTGGAATAATAAGGCATGAATGCAGTTTATATGGCATTAAGTGCACTCAATTTCTACTTTCAAAAGTTTATGCGGAATATGCATGCATCATTTCTGGGATAAGTCTTCCACTTTAAGTGTATACATCTGAAAGGGAAAAAAGGTTGTTCGAGTTCCACCCCGTTGTAAAGCTGTCATTTGAGGAGGACGTCTTCGGTCTTCAGAAAAAAATTAGAAAAGAAACAATACGCTGACATTCAGATGGTTGAGTATCTGACTTGAGCTTTAGTCTGCTACTCCAGCCTTTGTGAAAGGTGGAATCTGAAAACGGTTTTCTTTATTGCTAGAAATGGAAATAGAACCTTAGCTTCCCTGAAGGCACTATTTAGAATTTTTGGTACAATCCAAGAGCTACCTATTAATACTAGAATCGTCGAAGTAGAAAAAATTAGTGGTCATGGGAGAGGCAAAATCATACCTTTCATTACTCGTCTGCACCTTTTATTGGATTTTGAGGAAATGGGATACCCAGGACATGGATACAAAACTAAAGGATAAGAAATGATAATGGTGAATATATGTGTATTTTAAAGAATTTTGTGGGGAAAGCAAGGAGACTGCTTCGGAGCTGGCGTTCAATTTACACACAAAAAATAATGATTTATTTTAAGGTACAGGGCCTTTCTTCTCAGCCTGAACTTTAAAATGGGTGAAATATTTTCGGATTTTGTGGATGATTTCATGTTGAACTGTAATTACTGGCTAGAAAGGTTTGAGATGAATAGTTTGAGTAATGTTAATGTGCCTATATAAAAAGTAATGATAACTAGTGCAACAATACCTTTTCTTTATTGTTTAAGGTCTAGGCAAAATATCGGAAAATGCATTTCATTGTAACTTCATTATTGAAAAGGGAAAAGGTGGAAATGCCAAACACCCGTGCCATATAAGTATCGTCTGAACTGCGTTAAATAAATCGAAATGATGCAGTAACGTAAATAATAATAAACATTTTGATGCCTTAATTGAGCAGTGATGAAGAAAGCTTACTTATGACAAAAATAAAACACTCATATTCACAAATCACATCAGCATTTGATTCACTGTTGTATTTGTCATTCGTATAAGTATTGACATAAGCCACTCAGGATGTGAAAAAATATGTAATATGTAAAGCCTCCTTCCAATTGCATTGAACAGTTTTTGGAATCTCCTTTGTTTGGCCAAACTACAAAGAAATATGTAGTAGAAATCGTCACAACGTATATTAAGGAGTACATAATGACAGAGTAAATATGTAAAGCCTCCTTCCAATTGCATTGAACAGTTTTTGGAATCTCCTTTGTTTGGCCAAACTACAAAGAAATATGTAGTAGAAATCGTCACAACGTATATTAAGCAGTACATAATGACAGAGTTTTTTAAGTTGGCTCTTCACATTTGCTCTTTGGGTTTGAGTCATTTTCGAGTCAAAAGATCAAATCAAAGTGCACCGTCAGCACAAAAGTATGGAATACGGGGTCGCAGAACTGAAGCTTGGTACAAGCAGGATCGCATTGTTCATGATTTGTAATATATATATATTTTTTTAATATGTGTCGTTAGAAAATGTTTCCCCGATTTCGACTGTTCGTCCGTTAGGGAAGAACAATGAATGAAATATGAGCTTACTAGAAGGACAGGATATGAATCGTAAATTTTTCACTTATCATTTCCAACTTGTCCATCGAGGCAATAGNGGAGTACATAATGACAGAGTTTTTTAAGTTGGCTCTTCACATTTGCTCTTTGGGTTTGAGTCACTTTCGAGTCAAAAGATCAAATCAAAGTGCACCGTCAGCACAAAAGTATGGAATACGGGGTCGCAGAACTGAAGCTTAGTACAAGGAGGATCGCATTGTTCTTGATTTGTAATATATATACATTTTTTTAATATGTGTCGTTAGAAAATGTTTCCCCGATTTCGACTGTTCATCCGTTAGGGAAGAACAATGAATGAAATATGAGCTTGCTAGAAGGATAGGATATGAATCGTAAATTTTTCACTTATCATTTCCAACTTGTCCATCGAGGCAATAGTGAATGAGTTAGATGCGGTAGTACTCATTTCAAGCGAAGGGTGACAGCAATCATGGATTGTGTTGTATGGCACGATGTTCACTTGTCATCATATGTCATATGAATTGAAAGGTCTTAAGAAAATTTCCTTCTTCCTCTAAATTTGAAAAACGAGTAGAAAGTGTAATTAAGTAAAAGAGCAAATAAATAGTATTGAACGAGTCTAATAATTGCTTCTCTTAATAAGCCTTGCTTATGACCTAAATCGTCCTTCAAAGAGGTTGAACTGGTTGAAGAGGTTCATTTCCACCTAACTAAACAAACTTTTTTCAACTTTGTACTTTAAATAATGATTTTTTTTGTCTGCTGCAATGCTTCTAATTTGACATGCCTTGCCTATATATTTATTATTATTCTATTGTTTCTCCTTTTTAAATTTCCCAAAATAATTACATGTGAAGTAACCTAATAATCTCTTTTTTCCAAAATCGTTCGACTAGGCAATACTTTATTTTTTGAATCTGTAACTTCAACAAAACTTTTGTTGGCTAAGTTTGATTCTGTTCATCGCCATTAGTCCAACTTTACATTTAGAAAAAACAGCTTTTAGCTTGAACTGTAATTTCAATCAATTTCCATTTCAATTTTGAAAGGCCAATGTTATGGTAAATCGTAAATCGATACAAATTCGTGCAACCTTTCTACCCTTCGCTATCCTCACGTCTTTTTCCACCGCCTGGTTATTGTGAGTACAGATGGACGATTTCCCAAGGATTCATAAATTTTGTTCCATAGTTGAAACATTTTAACGAATTTTAAAAACATCCTGTACCCTATCGTGCATATAGTAGATTGTCTGCTGAAATGTGTCATCGTTCTACAAGCATCTTATGATCTTAACCTTGCGTATGCTTTGAATTTGAATCATAGGAAGATGTAAGCTTTAGTTTTTGGCATTAAAATTTCGTATCTAAATACTTACATAGTCTTCATGTTCAAAATGCAAACGCCAGTGTAATTTTAATACGATGTAGACGTAATATAATTTTACTTTACTAACTGTTAGCTTGAGTTAGGTATTTTTTTATAAAACCCAAAAAGTACTTGGAGGAAAAATAATTTTTAAGTTTAAGCTTCTCTCAAATCATTTAAGCCCGATTTTGCCTAGTTGAGTTAGGCGATAAATATTTCTACTTCTTCTCAACCCATTTGAAATCTACTTGAGCTTTTTATCCAACCCATCTTCCATCCTCAGTTCTTGAGTGTTTTTGATGTTGCATTGCATTCCAGTTGTATCAGAATTATCAAATGAGAAAGGGTTTTCAAAAAGGAAATTATTATTATGGCTCTTCTTTCTGCTTCAAAGTAAATGAGCTGAACTTTGTGTGAGCGAGTGTGTATTGAGAATGGAAAAGGGTTAGATATTCGAGATGGGACATGGCATGCACGTCTTCATTCCATATACATATACTTACATTAAGATTGATATCGATCGAACCAAATGAACGAGAGGCACACAGGCGTTGACTGACTGAGTATACCTATGCATGAACTTGTATTCCCCTTACTTTTTCAAAGTTTGTATTTAAAGAGCTGAATCTATGTAGCTCGGAGAAAAAGATGTCGACAGGCAAAAGATGAGGCAACGATCCAAAATTGAGTTTAGTGGAATTGCCTTATGCCATTTGAAAAAAAATGTAAGAATAATAACTTTGACTGTTTTCGTGGTACCTTTGAGGCTTTAAACTAAACTGAATAATAAATTTCCTACTCTCTAGTCCTTCTCCCATTTTCAAATCATTATTACCATCACGTGACGTTGTAAACGTAGTATTTTCATTTGAGAACGTACTTACTTCAAGAAATAGGAAACAGTTCTTGGAGAACAAGAACAAAGAAGCTTCTTATTTTTCTTTTTATTACACATATTCTAGTCAGTCAGACCGGTGCATTTTGTCCGTGAAACTACAGTCCTGAAAAAAACGATGCCAGTGAAGAAAAGGAACAAATAGATCACCTTCAGAATAATCTCTCTAAGAAACCCTTTTTATTTATATTTACCGAATTTTTTGTGCTTGAATCTCAAAATCTCTCGTTTTAAAATGTGTCGTAATAACCACATCCTCATAAAAATTCTTGAGATAAGTCGGCCATTTTAATTTCATGATAATACAAGACCACGCGTAGAAATATATAGAAATATGCTCCACTCCCGGAATTAAGGTTTAATTTTTTCAGTTAGTTTTACAAAAACAAGCACAAATATCTATTTCCGACGTTGTAATTACTGCCTTCAATTTGAATTCAAAAGCTTTGAAATATGTAGCTCTTTTTTAACCTATTCTAAAGTGCAAACTATATTTGTAATGTAATTACACTTTCCTAGCATATAACGCACACTCTACTTTACTATGGTTAATTATTTCTTCAACCCAAATTACAACAAGAGCTCAGATGTTATCAAAAGTAAGACCACAGGAAAGGGCTATGTGCATATTATCCTTCCAATATCGTTATACATATAATGTCACATCCAACGACATACATACACGAACCCAAATTAGTTCTCTCTATAATATGAATTGTTTTTATTATTCATTTATTGAACCCACATACTTATATTTACCCATAAATATCAAATTCAAATTCTTTTGTAAAAGTTACACTTTATCCATTATCCAGCGTATCGTGTATAACAACGGCGGGAGCGTTTTTGTGCGCCCAGAGTCATCACAAAAATAGTATATATTTCTGTTTTTTATCTTTTCAGTTCACTGCTCTCTCTGTTAGTAAAAACTCAAGCAATGAGGTTGAGCTCTACAGTAAAAAATGCATTACTTACACGGCGTATTTCTACACAGTCTTTCGTATTTTTACTGTTGAACAAAGCAATGCGATCTGGTAACGAGGCTTTATATGATAAAAGTTGTATGCGAGAGGAACTAAATACTACAATAGCCAGGGAAAATATCATACCTTAGCTCCGCGGAATAATAGAACTGACATCAAACTCAACTTTCAACAATATCATCGTCATCCTCTTTTTTACATGTAAACGATGATCATGATTGTGATGGTCTTCATGACCAGGGGCTATGCACTGCCAAAATGCATACCGTGCATTGAAGAAAAGAGTAAAGTGTGTTTCATATGTTTGGCATGGCCACATACTTGTAGGTATACCTGAGCTTATCTCGATTTTCAAAGAACGGACAGGCTTTTCACCCTCACGCTCTTCATCATCAGTGCAATTAACCATTCATTTTCATTTTTTCCATGACGATTTGATTTTGTTTTTTTAATGATGGAAATGTATTAAAACTGTTATAATAAAATAATTGTCCCTTTTTTACGTGAAGTGTTTTTTTCTTTTTCTTAAGTATCCTTATAAAAATAGACGTTAGTTGGATTGGAACTTATGTCTAGTTTTCTCTTTTGTCACCGTCAATTTTTCTGACATTTTAGAAGGACTTAGGAAAAAAGGGA
>JAHZMX010000364.1:7942-18954 GCA_027743895.1 Seira musarum
GATCTTTGAACAATAACATGCATGCTCGTTGTTAACTATTTCATGTTTCACATTTTTCTCCTTTCATTAGAATTACATGCAAATCAATTCGGACTGGTAATCGTTTCTTATTAAAAATCTTGATTTTTAGAGGTTTACTGCGAGAAATTGCTTAAATGATTTTTTTTATTCTTTATATCAAATCAATCTAATATCGTTATCGTCACAATTGTTGGCTATTATGCTGTGCATTCTTCGTCAGCTAAATGAAGAAGAACAGTGCTTGATAGACAAGTCATCCAGCTGTCCAAATGAATTATCTGAGAAGTCATGAATATGTAAATCACATCACATCATCATCGTCATCAATCATCCTTCTCTGTATTATATAAGATGCTGCCTTGTAGAGAAAAATGCCCGTGTTCATAACCACCAAGAATTTTTATATGAAAATCATTGAAAGGGCTTATCCACTGGCTTTTTGCAACAATTGTATTGCGACTGACGGGTCGTAATAAAAACCAGCGTTAAGTTCATATTTGCTTCGAGCACAAATGTGTAATCTTTAGGGGTTTTTGTGGTAATTCAGCAATTGCTTCTTGAACCAAGGCGTGATAACTTCAGTACCACTGTCAGTGTCAATCTGTGGCCAACAACAGAAATATGTTTTGTATCATGTCACATCCTCTCTAGAATCCCAAGGGTACTTATTTATACTTATCGCCACAGAATTTTGAGCTGTGGACTAGACAAAATATTCGATAAGGAAAATGGTTTAATAAAGCCAATCCCATTTCATTCATTTACTGGTATCCGCTGGGCATAGTCAATTTTTTAGGTTAGTATTGCTCCCAAAGGAATTTTATAGGCCATGATTACGAGTCAGAAATGAAATAATGATTTTTTTTTCAAATGTAGTTTATGGTCTGTCGTTAGTATACCGACCGGATTGTAAAATGGCCAGCGATATTTTTATCACCATTTTTTTAGATTTCCTATGTATCTGTACTTTATAACGACGTATCATTTTGTATATTAAACGATTGACACTTGAGATTTTAATTAATTCATTGATTCTTTATTTATTACTGCAAATTTTCTAAGAGCCCAATTAGGCATATTTTAAACTCGTTTTACAAAAATAATATTACTTTGTTTTTCACCGAACTATTATTGAAGGGTGCGCTGACTGATTTCTTAAGCCCGTAATTCTTGTGAAATTGTAGAAAATCTTCTGTGAGTCAAAATGATTCTTTAAAATCTTTGCTCATGCAACTCGAATATAGCTATTCATGTACTATCCCTACTTCTCAAGAAACAAAATGGAGAGATGATAATTATTGGTTAAACATTTATTTAAGGTGTAATTTATTTGGATCATAATTTAAACAGTTGTTAAGAGGTCTGACTTGGGCGAAGGTGCCTATCTTATGTATCTGTACTTCATAACGACGTATCATTTTGTATATTAAACGATTGACACTTGAGATTTTAATTAATTCATTGATTCTTTATTTATTACTGCAAATTTTCTAAGAGCCCAATTAGGCACATTTTAAACTCGTTTTACAAAAATAATATTACTTTGTTCTTCACCGAACTATTATTGAAGGGTGCGCTGACTGATTTCTTAAGCCCGTAATTCGTATGAAATTGTAGAAAATCTTTGGTGAGTCAAAATGATTCTTTAAGATCTTTGCTCATGCAACTCGAATATAGCTATTTATGTACTATCCCTACTTTTCAAGAAACAAAATGGAGAGATGATAATTATTGGTTAAACATTTATTTAAGGTGTAATTTATTTGGATCATAATTTAAACAGTTGTTAAGAGGTCTGACTTGGGCGAAGGTGCCTTAATTTATAAAATAATGTGAAATGGGATTAGAAACCGGTTTCCTCTCTTTCTGAGGAAAGCAAAAGAGAGAGAAATCCCAATCTCCAAGAAAAATGAGAACATTTAAAAATATCAAAAAAAAATTTCCAACCCTCCCTGATTATGATCCAAGCTCATACTTCATCCCACTGATGATGATCGTTTTTACATTGCCAACACCGCGTCCTCCCTAATTTTATATGGTGACTTTCCGAAAGGGAAAAAGGGCTGAACATAATTCTCAGTGGTGCATTTCATTTTATATTGGCTTATCAGCCCTTCCATCTCCGTTTTGCTTCATTAATATGTGCATACAAAATATTTAGGTCTTCAAACATGGAGAAGATGCAGTCACATAATTTCTTTCTTTTTTGTCATTTTCATTTGGGATTTAAAAAAACTTCAACTTAAAGCTGGAGCTAACAAAACTTTCTTATGCTTGGAGTATTTTTTTATCAAATTATCACGTGCTCCGACTTTAATTTAGCGTGTACATTTTTGAGTTTCGCAATTCGCATAAATAGGTTAATTTAAATGAGTAACATTTATTTTTTTGTTTCTAATGTTGGGTTTCAATGGGTTAATTTTGACAGGTGACATGAGCCAGCAATTTGTTAAGTGAAGACATCTGCATAATGTGACAGTGATTTGAATATACCAGGTCAAAATATTATAGAAATTGGGCGATCAATAGGATATACTCTTGTACAATAAAAGTATAACAATCGTGCAACGTGCCCAGTCTCCCTTAATATTTAGAAATGACAAGAACTTTTTAAATCTCCAAAAAAGACAATGGGCTGAACCACACGAAANGAGTTTCGCAATTCGCATAAATAGGTTAATTTAAATGAGTAACATTTATTTTTTTGTTTCTAATGTTGGGTTTCAATGGGTTAATTTTGACAGGTGACATGAGCCAGCAATTTGTTAAGTGAAGACATCTGCATAATGTGACAGTGATTTGAATATACCAGGTCAAAATATTATAGAAATTGGGCGATCAATAGGATATACTCTTGTACAATAAAAGTATAACAATCGTGCAACGTGCCCAGTCTCCCTTAATATTTAGAAATGACAAGAACTTTTTAAATCTCCAAAAAAGACAATGGGCTGAACCACACGAAAATATTATCTGATGATGGGGATACAATCATGTTGATATTTTCTCAATATCGTGGTGACAGCTCGACTGATGGCACATCACTATTTACAGCCAAAATATCTTCCAAAAGATTGTGATGGCAAATCTAATTCTTTAATATGACATTGATATCAAGGCAAATTATATTATTCTTAAGATCCTTTTGATTTTAGTAGCAGCTCTGTTAGGTACGTGTTTTTGTTTTGATGAATTTCAGAATCATATAAATTCTTTCTCTAATTGTGAATTCCAGTTTTTTTATTATTATGTAGTAATATTTATTTTTGTCATACTTCAAGATTCATAAACCTTGAGAAAGTTCCCTTTTTTTAATTTAAATACCGTACCTTGCTACTTGTTAAAATCATTTAGAGTTTGGTAAAGGTAGCAAATACTTCTCATAGCAAACAGACTTCACTGCAACTGGCTGGAAAAAGATGTTGTTGTACTACTGACAAAACAAGAAAGACCCTTAAAACATGACATGCTCCACAACTACTTTTTTATGACTGATGATGATGCGGAGCTCATCCAAGTTGACAAATATTTATAGTCATTAGGACTGAAGAAAATGTACGACTAACATTTTAAAATCCAAATATTTTATGTGCCCAGGTACTTACTGCCATTTTATTATTACTGTACTCACTTAAAATTATAATTATTGCTATCAATCTCCCCATTTTGACAAGTTGACTGACACCAGCATATGGTATTCTATCCGGAGGCAGAAACGAATCTATCTCCTAATGCTGGCAACAAACCAAAAAAAAAATTAATACCTCTATGGATGTACTTCTACTACTACTACTACTACAATACAATGTTAATATTATTTTGGAGTTATGTACGTACTCATAAATTCTCTATTGAATTGGACTGGGATGTCTTGAAAATATCATATTTTCTATTTGCGCATCTCATTATTCATAAAAAGCGAAGAAGACACGGGTTATCAGTTAGTAAGAAAAAAATATGTCTGTGTGTACCATCAACATCACAGTGTAATCATCATTTATTTTTAATGTTATTATCATTTTCAAGCCACATTTACAAGAACGGACACAAAGCAGTCATCATAAAAATGTAATCAGTCAGCCAGTCAGTCAAGAAGAACAAGCCATCACGTAATAAAGAAAGAACGCTATAAACTTTTTTTCATATATTTTTTTAGAAGAGTCTTAACTTGGGCTTCATTACCCATTAAAAGTTTCCTTATTATTAAAGCCTACCCCCGTTTTTTTCTTTCTTTGCTTATATGTGCATAGCACAAGTAATGCTCAATTTCGTATGCACACACACGAGCAAACATGCAATATCCACTTCCATATTACATTATACTCATCCACATTTTTACCAAGTATTCCATTAACATTTCCCATTTTTTGGAAAAAAATTATCTGGTAGTTGTAGTTGTGGTGGTGGTGGCGAGCGGTGTTTTTATGAGTTCCCAACAACAATCTTTTTTTGCAAGCTGTGCGTTTTTCACCATAATAATGCTGTAATTAGTGAGTGATGTGCAGCAAATTAAAGGTTGATGTGCTTAGATAGATGATATCTCAGGACAGGCAGCTTTTAAACTATCGACTCATCATGTACGTAATTCTTGAAAAAATTCTTCGTAATTTTTTATTATGCTTTATCATTATATCATCATTATTATTGCATGGCAGTTGTCCTGTGGCTATTTCTTTGACCGTGCAAAAATTCCCTCTTAGAATAAAAATGCATAAGCGTTGTAATAATAACCATCAAAGTTATGATGATGATGTATGCCAGCTTCCTCACCTTTTTCCTCATGCCAATACTTTCTGTACCACACAACAGCAACAGCCCAGCTCATTTTGTTTTCCTCTGTTGCTCTCATTTTTTCGCGAAAACATGAAACTCATTGCGTAAATGTGAACTGAATGTGCTTCTGCTCCTTTTATGAACATAATTTGTTTAACACCAACTTAAATTCAAGCCATGCCACATCAAGCAATTAATGAGGCTCATCTCTCTACATTTTTATCATCAAATTATTCTTGTTTTGCACAAAAAATGCCAGGGTGGAAATTAATGAGTGTTAGATTCTAAAAAAAAGTAAAGAAGACTATAATTAATTCTCATAATTTTTCTCTGCTCACCTGATATCGCCAACAAAATGTATTTGAGTGGAATATGAAAATGAAAAACAAAGTGCATGAACAATACGTGTGTATAGGTAACTTGCCAAGTTTTTTCACTCGATCCCATTTTTGACAGCTCCGCAATATTTTTTCTCATGTCGGAAGCAAAAGGAGTGAAAATTTAAACTTATTTTTATTAGGGTTAATATATTCTTTTCCTAACGCTACTTTTGAAAAATTCATATGCATTAAACTATCTCATTTTTTTCGAAATCAATTATGCTTGAGCTGATGAGCTCTTTTTAATTAATATTGACATAGACTCACATTAAGGTTGAGTGAGTGGTACAAAAGTCGTATTCTCAAATAAATTGTATTATTCTTCTTCTGGCATTCAAGCTGGATGGGTGGTTAGCTTGAGCTGTCGTCTAAAAAAANGTATAGGTAACTTGCCAACTTTTTTCACTCGATCCCATTTTTGACAGCTCCGCAATATTTTTTCTCATGTCGGAAGCAAAAGGAGTGAAAATTTAAACTTATTTTTATTAGGGTTAATATATTCTTTTCCTAACGCTACTTTTGAAAAATTCATATGCATTAAATTATCTCATTTTTTTCGAAATCAATTATGCTTGAGCTGATGAGCTCTTTTTAATTAATATTGACATAGACTCACATTAAGGTTGAGTGAGTGGTACAAAAGTCGTATTCTCAAATAAATTGTATACTTAAGAATATTATATGATGCCATATGCAATAAACTAGTCATCGTCTAATCTACATGGGAAAGGGGGAAGTGCCGCTTTGAATTGTAAATTGCAATTTAGCGCTCGACGCTTCTACCTCGATTACTCGACCCTGCTCTTGGCAGTTATTATTGACGCTGCTTATTTCTTGCGCTTTGCTTTTGACTGCGACGACGCCTGCGTTGATGAGTAATACACCCGACCCTATTTATTTGTTTTGATCTACCTAATGCGAAATTTGTACTAAGCGTTTTCAGCCTTATAATTATTGTCAACTGTCAATCATTTCTGAAGAACAAGAATTATTAACTTTTGAATTTTCAAGCGTAATAATAATTATTAATTATAATTGCATTAAAAACAATTATTGCGCAATAATGACGTAGGTTTGCGTTCGCTGAAATCTTGAATTTGAGGATGGATAATACCCACCAACCCAAAGCAAAAAATTAAAATATTACGAGAGACTGCACACCATCTATAAATTGCGAGAAAAGAAGGAAACCTGTCAGAAAAAGCTATTCTTTTTCCCCAACTTGAGCTAATTTGAAGAAAGGAAGTAGAATAAGCGAAGGATGAAGAAGAAATTGAGAAAGGATAATGGAGAAATAAAGCGGAGAAAAGGATACAATAAATTTTATTATGCCTTTCCTCTAATTTTTTTTCGTACTGACTGACTCACTTATCTTGCCATTAGAGTTTTGGTTGGTGAAGTGGTATAAGAAGGAGTGTGATTTATGTATACGCTATTTTCTTGCCGTATATTATATTAACCATATTATACTCGCAATTAAAGAGTCATACAGTTTTGTTAAAACATGTAAATTGTAGACTCTTATTCGAGAACAAGTTTTCAGCGAGCAATTACAGTTGACTAATTGCTTTACAATGAGTTTCGACGCATGTACAGTACACATATAAGTAGGTACATATACTACTCTTTTTTCTTGGAGTTTTTTTTTTGTTTGAACGAGTTTCATTACTGCATTACCTTACTCGAGATGTGTTTTTGATCATGCTTATGTTTATGACTTGAAATAAATAAGAATGACCCTACACCAAATCGTAATTATGTGTTTTTACAGACTCACTGACTGTGAATTATCATCGGGAATGTATGGGATGAATGCATGCGGGGTAAAAAGCTTCACTATTCTTTATTAGCTTAAGTATGAGCTTTTAAACGCAGCATTTACAATATTTTTACACTTTTTTCGTCGCCCAAAACACACAGATAGAATAAGGTCTGGAGAATCCAGTAAACTAAAAATTATAAATGCTTCGGGTGGCTCTTCTGAGATATTTAAATATTTAATTGCAATTAAAGTGCATTGACTGCATGGCATTGTACACGTTGCTATAGTTGTAAACATAACCAATGAAACTTTTGGCCTGAAAATGCATTGCTATAATCTATCATCCTTTATTGAAGTATTTTAAAATACATAAGTAAGTGTAGCTACATACATACACTGCACACAGACAGTTGATCTGATGAAATGCTCTCATCATTTCAAATCAAATTTAAAAGTAATTTTCGTGTAATTTTCAGAGACAGTTAGTTGAATGCTATGAGCGTGAACATGGACTGGGAATGATTACAATGGGAATGTGATGCTGACGATGATGATGAGAATTACAGGGTGGATCTCAATGAAAACTCATTTACCCGAAGTTTCCCCTTCTTGACTCGTTAGGTATGTGTAATCATAATGGTTAATGGTAATAATAATAGACCTGGTTTTTATCATGACTTGAGCTCAAACTGCTCAAACTCAAACTCTTTTTTTTTACTCCACGATGAAAAAAGCAATTTGTAATTTTCTCTAACAAAAAGGTATTCTATGTAATCATAATGATGATGATTATAGTCAAGTGTATGAGCTTTTGATCACTACTAAATGACTAAAATAATTAAAATTAGTAATTTCAAGTAAAATAGGAGGCTTCATTTTGTATTTAAAGGGAGAGCATAATGCCCTCATAAAAAACAGTGAATTTATATTAAAAAAAAGATATATCTCCTCTTCTTCTCCTTATTACCTTATATGAAGATGATGTGTTTACTGATTACGCATGTAAAATATTAGCTAACACATTAATTTATGTTGATTTACAGATCCTCGAAAAAAAATGTTGTTTCTTTAATCGAATCAAGCCTGATTGAAACTGGCCCAAAACACGTATGCGGAGATAGACTATTGTCTGCACAAGAAAATTGCTGAACAAACAATAAATAGCTCAGGTAAATTCTCAGGCATGACTTCCCCAATGAAAAATGTAAAGTACGCACGGCTTCCAGAAAATAATGAAATTAAAAGGATGAAAAATGCATTTTTCCTAAACAAGTTGTCTCATTTAAAACACGCTATTAGTACATATTCCTATCATTATTATCGTGGTGCTGTTGAATTCAAAAGAAGCTTGCTTTTGCGTAATTTCATTTTTCTACCCTTTTAATACATTGATCATGATATGATGATGATGGCGAAACGAAAAATTCGCTACGGGCTTTGAAGAGAGGTTGAGCAGAACTCTGTCGGTTTTTCAGTCACCTGCTGTTTCATCTTTCAAGAAATGTCTAATGAATTCAAGAGATATGTCTTACTTTCTGAATACTGCAAAAAAATGTAATTACAAAGCTTGAATTTTTCTCTATCTCTCCCAAAATGATAGTCTTTTCTTGTAGATTTGTTTAAGTAATAATGACATCTTGGCAAATTCTGAAATTCGCGGTGGGAGATGTGGAATGTACAATTCTTTATTAACCATTTGCATTATTTTTTTTCTTGGTAAAATATGTGCAATTTTACAAAAACTGATGAACCCAACCTTCCTAAGCAAAGTTGAAAAGCTTTCACCAATCAAATCAACTTGAACATGGTCTTTGACGTTTTTCTCTGAAGTAGTAGCTCCCGGTGCACAATGAAAAATCATCCAGTAATAAATGATGTTGACACTAATGGTGATTACCTCTACATGGGAGAAAATGATGTGATTATATACGCATTGTAAGGGAAAAGTCATAATCGTTAACACCCTTTTCCACAATAATATACCTTAAATAGAAAATTAAACTGCTTAAACGTGCACATTACGTGTTCTTCTAAACTGACAAAAAAGGTCCACATTATTTCATATTTTTTAACGGCAAAATTGTATTGTGTGGGCAGCGTACGGCAATGGTAGGACTGCCCATTTTCACGAACAATACCATTTTAATGCAGCGAAAAATCAAATAATGATCCCCAGCGAGGTTCCAATTATCAAGATGATATTAGCCTGCTAAGGAGGCTCATTTTCTTGGGAGGAATGATGATGACAGTAAAGAGGTAAAATAGGAGATGGGTCCGGTGTTTGATAATAACATGGTCTAATACCACATTACCTTTTTTCAGAAAAAAAATGTATGTACCTTTTTTAAGATGGAGCATTCCAAGACACCCATATTTTCTCATTCCATCTTTCTCTCTCTTTTTCGTTCTTGTTGCTTGCTCATACATGCTCGAAGCATTTTCTCAAGATGATCCCATTGTTGCAGTAAAAACTGAGATATAATTCCACTTGTTGAAGTTGTTTCGTTGTGACATTATTACCGGTATAAATAATCATAGTTAGCTATTAAGTTGACTCAATGGCCCTGTTTTCAACAACAGCAGCAGCACCTCAACAATTTTTATTTTTCTTTAAAAGATACGCATACCTCATCGAAACCTGCCTCTCTTGATTTTACTGACTGCCTTGCTCACTCACACATTCCTCCCGTTTTGAGTAAGCGGAGGACGTGATTGCTTTTCTTGGAATGCCTCTAGGTCTGCCTTTTCGTTTTGTTTGCTGGTCAGAGAGAAACAAGGTATAATGTGGAGTAGAATAGATAAGTATGAGGACCATCTTCATCGTCTTTTTTCAGACAAGATGCTTTTTTAAAAACTTGGCTTTTTCCCTACGTATGTGGGAAGTCAACTGGTATTTAGGTATGCACCCACATTCCACTCGTTTTTTACAGTGAGAAAAACTTCAACAGCTTTTGCATTCTCTTTCTTTGCTAGTGAGTCTTCTCGGGCTGTCTGGCTGGCGTGTTGCCTATTTGAGTTAAGGATAATATTGGAGAATCTTGTTCATTTATTATTATTAGTAAGAGGTATGAGCAAAGCGTGGACAGATGCGCAGTCAAGTTCAATGAAAATCTAGTTTAACATGTCAAAATGGAATGTGTAACATTTAAAAATGAATCTCTTTTCGTGGGTATTTAAGCCAGTCCTTTGTAGAAACAATGGACAATCTGATGTGCGGGACTGTCACATTAATATAACTAAATGGGTTCGTTTATGCCGAGTATACCTACCTATAAGAGTTTGAGAGGGGAGTCATTCCGTAAAATATGCGGTCAATTCCAGATTATGTTACGTATCCTTTTCCCCTATGAAAGAAGGCATTTTTTTCTATTCTTACTATTCCCATGAAAAGTGACATTCTCTTGTCTTTAATGGGCTGGTAAAGGACCAAAGTCAGGTTCAAGTGGGCAACTATTTTGGTATTTCTGCTATTTCCTTGTGATGCTACAATTTTTACTGGTGATAATGATGGGTCGTTGTCGTCTTTAAACAGGGTTGAGGTTGTTGTGATTGATAACGAGACTTTTTCGTATCAATATTTTCGTGTTAAAGAGGAGATTAAACGAGGTGAACCCACCACCGCGTTATAACCTTAATTATACAGGCTTGAGTTCAATCCAAATGCCCCGTGGAAAAGTAAATTCTCTAAATTATATCGTGTAATCGTAATCTTATGCAATAAAATGCATCTATAGTCACAGTTATTTCATGGAAATCCGTGTGTGATGCAAAATTCCATTAATGTTAAGAGGCGCCATTAAAGGACATTTCTTTGCGTTTGTGTTTTGAATAGGAATTTTATTGAACAAAAAAAACATGATTTTTTATTTTTAGGAATACAAGAAACCGTTTTTTTTTGCTTAAAAATGCATACCTTTCTTGACTTAAACTTAAGTTTGCATTAGCACAATGGAGGACATACCTGTGTGGCATGATTTTTTTTTTTGAAATTTTTCTTCAACTATAATTTAATCTTAATTATGAGGGAAAATGTAATTGCTTATCTTAATTGCTGATTCCTTTACATTAATGCGATT
>JAHZMX010000365.1:0-12572 GCA_027743895.1 Seira musarum
CTCTGACCGACTAATGACCAAAGAAACATAAAATCCACCTTTCCCATTTGATCTTATATTGTCAGGTAGTCCAGGCAGGCCATCAACCAGTACTTCATGCGTACCTGCCTTTGGTCCGGTTAAATGGTATCTGTTCCAAGCATTAAAATTGACTCATGCAGTACAAGTATGTGTATTTAATTTTAAGAAACAACATTTCATTGGACTCTTGTTCATACTTTAAAACTCTTCCTAAAGTCGTTTCGCAAAGAGCAACAAAGTCTTCCCTTCTCGACAGTTGTACACCATTCGCAAACCTAACTTTGTCAACCAAAACTACAGACTTTTTGGTTTTTGGATCATATTTAATGAGTCTTCCAGTTGCCTCTCCAATCATATCCGGCAAGGTATCTCCAAATGTTCCATGTAGACCGGCATCGCTGAAATAAATGCTACCATCCTTAGCGCTTACGTCAACATCATCGGCAAAATTTAATGGCTGAGATCCATCGATTTTTCCATGACGTGGTATCAACGTCTCAACAGTTTCTGAAAATGTATATTTATATTAAATATTATGCCAGAATATTTTCTCTTGTTTCTCGGTTTAATGAAATTACTTTTGTCCACGTCGACTCTGAGCAATCCTTGAGTTGCATCTGCCACAAGTAGCTTGCCAGATGAATCAAACCGCATACCAAGAGGTCTACCACAATTTTCAACGTCCCAGAATCCAGCTATAAATATTTTCAAGTCACAATCTTGATTATCAAAAGTTTCGGATATTTCATCAGCAATCTTTGTACTCAACGTACCGCATTCCCCTTTTCCAGTTCGTACAATCTTCTCCACTTTGTCATTCCTTATACGCAATATATATCCTCCAATCACACCCGTGTAAACGTCATCGTCTCGAAATGCAACGGATTCCGGTCCAGCATAATCTCCATCAATGACTAATTCAGCGCGGTCAAGTTTTGCATTTGGAGATAACTTTCCTTCTAGCTTTCGAGGAGCTATTGACTCTAAAAATAATAGTTTATCATACGTAATGGGTAAAGACATCAATGGACATTTTTATAATGTCACAGTAGTAACATAAAGGAATCTCTTCTCATTCTACTTACTCGTAAGGCTCAATTTTCATGTCCGGAGGTAGACCCGGTACGCACATTAAAATTAAGGCACCGATTGCAGTGTACAAAATAAGAAGAAATGCTAACTTTACTACCCCCATGATTACGTTTTTTAAAAACTAAATTTTTATTACTCAATTGAAAAAATTAAGGAACTACACATTCACACGAGATTAAACCATGCTGTTCTAAACTCTAAACCTCTTATAGGATGTCTCTGTTGCTAGCTTTGAAATAAAGTATCTCACTTTACAGTCAAAGTTTNGTCACAGTAATAACATAAAGGAATCTCTTCTCATTCTACTTACTCGTAAGGCTCAATTTTCATGTCCGGAGGTAGACCCGGTACGCACATTAAAATTAAGGCACCGATTGCAGTGTACAAAATAAGAAGAAATGCTAACTTTACTACCCCCATGATTACGTTTTTTAAAAACTAAATTTTTATTACTCAATTGAAAAAATTAAGGAACTACACATTCACACGAGATTAAACCATGCTGTTCTAAACTCTAAACCTCTTATAGGATGTCTCTGTTGCTAGCTTTGAAATAAAGTATCTCACTTTACAGTCAAAGTTTATCCAACTCGGTCTGCTGACATTAGCATTTTCCCACTAACTATGAAGAAAAACAATATGCATAATTGTAACTTAAGTCAAATATTTTTTTATTTAATCAAGAAGTCAAAACCGCAATGGAATATTTATACACATCTCAGGCTGAATCATTCATGTTTTTTAAACATGCGATGCGATTCACATTTTTTTTTTCATGAGTTCCTGTCATACTTGTCATGGTCATTCTGCGTTGCATGAAATCGCTTTAA
This sequence comes from Seira musarum, assembly GCA_027743895.1. Classification (NCBI taxonomy): domain Eukaryota; kingdom Metazoa; phylum Arthropoda; class Collembola; order Entomobryomorpha; family Entomobryidae; genus Seira; species Seira musarum. The sequence goes on from JAHZMX010000365.1 coordinate 1,944, forward strand.
CCAAGCAGGTTTCACTCTCAATATAAGATATTTTTGTGAACCGCTGAGCACAATGTCCATGGTCCAGCAACTTTTTTTTGCTGAGTGAATGAGAGTTGAAGTTATCATATCTTGCATACATCTCTCCAGTATCCTCTTAAAATGCAAGCTGTTAATACAAACGCTGGTTTGGTGATTGTTTCAGGCTTCAGGCAACGAACCAACCACTTCATACTTTTATCGGCGAGTGCTGTGATCCGGCATTTGAACATGAGTGAGGTAGGAGTTAAATCTACATCCATGACTTTTGATGTTGGCGTGTGGTGTGCATGCAAAGTAAAAAGTACACGACACGATTTCGAAAATTGTGAGAAAATCGCTAAAAATAAATGTCTTGCTCGAAAGAAATTTTTCATTGTTCCCATTCCCACCTTGGCATGACAAAAACGATCAGCAAAAAACATCTTCACTTCACAGTGGACATGACTATGACCTTGGGGAAATCTATCACGTACCTAAAGCATTATATAGATTACGACTGGTGCGCACAAGCGCTCATTCAGAAAACCGTTGGACGAATTGAATTTTATTATTGTGACTTTCATTAGCTTAAATCGGTACAATTCTCGTTGTTTCTACAATTCTCGTTAAAAATAATAAAAAATCACATCGGTAATTAGTGGAAAAGGTAATACGGTGTCATTTCGTTAATTCGGATAAACTAAGTCTGTATATGCCACGGCCCGTTGGTGAAGCAAAGTAAGCCCACGTCTTGTCAACTGACATTTCACTCAAAGTTGTTACCTGGAAAATTCAAATAAAGCCATGTAGGTACTTTATCATTTCAGGGGATATTGTTGAAAGCAATTTGACTTACTGGCCCTTTGTTATTTTGTAAACTTCCTATGATTTTTCCTTCCCCGTCAGTCTCCACCACGATACTTTTAAGCACTTTGTTGTTACCTCCCAGCATTCCAAACATCCTTACCTAAAATGCAATAAGGGAAAACCCATGCAATCAATTTATACATGTGTGAAAACGGATGACAGTATTTTATAAAGCCTTTTACCTTTTGTATTGAGTCTTTTAATACTGGACTCGGCAAGAAAGTATCAATTTGAATCAATGCCTGCAAGATTATATGATGAACTCTTACAATAAACCTCCTGGTTAATGGCCATTCCCCAAGGGCTTCCAAGGGAGAAAATTCCTAGGGTTCGGAGTGGAATAGTCCAAGTCAATACAATCGGTGGTATTAATATAAACTAATGTAATTTCATTATACAATTACCCCAGGAATTCGTGGAAGGATTAGAGATATGTAAAATCCTCCTCTACCATTGGAAAGTGCACCAGGATAAATAGAATAATTTTTACGTTTTCAAATAATAGATTATTACTCTATGCACCTCCACACACGAGCACGGAACATTTCAGCTACAAGAATAAAGTCTTCATTTTTTGACAATTGTATTCCATTTGCAAATTGGAGTTTCGGGATCAGAACGGTGTTTTCTTTTGTTTTTAGGTTGGATTTGACACAGTCTTCCACTAGGACCAGCAAACCCTTCTAATAATAAGTCTTTCGGTCCCACTATTGAGCTTGAGTCCGACCAATAAATATTCCCTTCTGAATCTTCAATCACATCATTTGGAAATTTTGGGGTACGTCCGTCAATTATAGCATCCAAGCCCACGAGTTGCTCAACTTTTTCTTTAGGTGCCAAGAAAAGGAGCCATTTAAATTTTCTCTTGTTTTGAGAAAGTAATAAAAGTCGAATATACTAATAAATTAGACAGAACCTGTGTCAACGTCAACTCTGTAAATCCCAAAACCAGTGTTGGCTACCAAAAGTTTTCCTTTCGAGTCGAATCTAACACCACCGATACGACCACAAGGACGCTTTGGATCACTGTTATCTTTCATGGAAAATCAAATCATTTGTATTTCCCATTGCAAATATTTCCCATTTGCAAATAGAGTCACAATATAACTATTCATTCAATCTCACCACAATTTTTTCCAAAAGGTCCTATTCTGGACACCTTTCCATTTTTTATCTTAATGAGGCTCCCATCGTTCAAGCCTGTGTAGAGTTCATCGCCTCTTACTGCAATCGATTCTGGACCATCCACATCTTCATCCAATGGCATTAATTTGGCTTTGTCTAGGATATTGTTTGGGTTTAGTGGCCCCTTCATTTCTGTTGTTCCAGGTGGACTACGGGGAAAAATATTACCTTAAAATGTTTCAAGAGTAATGCAATTCCGAAAAAGTATATGAATTACTAAAAAGCCCACCTTAATGACTCAAAGTCGAAATGAGGAGGCAAGCCGGGTGCAAAAAATATGGCAATTAAAACCAACGTTGTAACTTTAAATCCTTTTACTATAAACCCCATTTTGGCATCCAGAATATAACGGTGCGTAAAATATAAGGAGTAGAATTTTTGGGAACGTAAATATTTTTGGGACCATGTGATGACCGCTGAATGAATTGATCGAGTGCAGAAAATAAGCATTATGAACTTTACACGCGTTGCATAATCATGTGTTTCATCATTTAACCAACATAGTGGTGATAAATAATCATCGTGATTTAGAATTTTAGGATTCCAATTACCCGAAACATAGCGCTACATATATACGATAACTGATTGTACTATGAATACAGTGTAGTGTTCTTTGCGGGAACACATTCAGACAGAGCGCAGAAGATAGCACTGGAGATACTATAACATTGCGTTTGTCAGCACGCGGATCCGATGGTTTGACCATGAATTTTTATTTATGTATTTATTTTTTGCTTGGAATCCCGGTACATGCATTTAACATCTAAAATAAATGTCAAATCCTCTTGTTTTTCCCATTCAAGTAGCTCAGTACATACATCAATTGCATTTGATCATCATGCAAAACTGTTTGAAGGAGAGATGAACAACTTTTACTTTGCATAAAATAAAAATAAAGTTTTTCATAGCAAACGCAAAATTTTCTTGGAAAATTAATGGTAGAAAAATTACCGGTTCTTAAAACTTTAGTTTTTTACAGTTGGTTTATTTCAGGAAAATACTTAAAACGAGTTGGCTGTTTGAAGATTTATCAAAGACAAAATATCACACGAGTAAATTAATCGTTTCTAGTGTATTTATTACTTCCGCAAATCCGATACCTTGATCCTGTAAAGTTCACGTAAACTCGGTGATCCAAAGTAGGCCCATGACTTGTCCAGTGATATCTCACTTAATCGGGTAATCTAAGACATTCGGAAATGATTTTTTTGCTTTATTTTATTAGTGTCAAAATAAAACTATCGCGATGCATAATACAATAAAAATAAATCTCACCGGTCCTTTATCATTTTGCAAACTTCCAATAATTTTGCCGTGCTGATCGGTTTCAACGATAGTTGTTTTAAATGGAAGTCGTTCCAAGTCGCCCATTGGTCCGAATATTCTCACCTTTAAATGATGGCACAGTTGACATTCAGAAGCTCATTAAAATCACTCCTTTAATATTGTTATTTCACTAACCCAAAGTATGAGGTCTTTCATTACAGGGCTTGGCAAGAACGAGTGTATATATTCCAACGTTTTTACAAGAAAATAATGCAGTCTAACAATAAACCTTCTCACTAACGGCCATGTTCCTATCGCCTCTAATGGAGAAAACTCCTGCAATACGAACACCAAAAATTTCAGGTTTCATGATTAATGACAATGGTCGCTCAAAAATATCTGTATCATTTTACCCCAGGTCCTCGTGGAACTGCTAAAACTATATAAAACCCTCCTCGACCATTTGGTCGAATGTTGTCTGGAATACCGGGCAGATTGTCAACAAATATTTCTTTTTTGCCAGCTTTTTCTCCCTTCAAGAAATACCTGATTTTGAAATAGTAACGTTACAAGAGTCACAGAAAACTAATTACTAATTAACTTGATTAATTACATTTAATAGAGAGATAGAAAAATTTTGTCGTCAACGTGTGCGTGTGCGCGTAACTTAGCTACACGCTTATGCTCGACGTGTAACTTCGTCAGTTAGAAATATCGACGTGTAACGTGTAGCTCAATGGGCGANACCATTTGGTCGAATGTTGTCTGGAATACCGGGCAGATTGTCAACAAATATTTCTTTTTTGCCAGCTTTTTCTCCCTTCAAGAAATACCTGATTTTGAGATAGTAAAGTTTTAAGAATCACTTTAAAACGAATTACTAATTAATTTGATTAATTACATTCAATAGCTTGCCTCCAAACACGTGCTCTAAAACTCTCTGAGACTAGAACATAGTCCCCATCCTTAGACAATTGAACTCCATTGGAGAAATGAAGTTTAGAAATTAAAACCGTGTTCTCTTTCGTCTTTGTATTGTGCTTGACAAGTCTGCCTGTGGGACCTGCTAGAGCCTAATGTATAAGTATAGCAGTTTATCAATATGAACACTTGAGGAGGCTAGTAAGTAATTACTCTTTTGTCCTTGTATTGTGCTTGACAAGTCTGCCTGTGGGACCTGCTAGAGCCTAATGTATAAGTATAGCAGTTTATCAATATGAACACTTGAGGAGGCTAGTAAGTAATTTTGCTGGCGCTTTTTACCTCCAGTATCATATCGTACATTCCAGCAATCGTGCTGGCGTCAGACCAGTAGATGTTTCCATCAGAATCTATATCTAAATCATCGGGGAATCTCGTCTTTACTCCTTCAATCTCCTGGTCAATTCCAACAAGCTTTTCTGATTTACCTTTTCGTGAAATGCATAACTTTTAATTAAATCATAACATCTGGAACAAGTTATAAAATTTAGGAAAACGTGGAGCTCAGAGCCATGAATAAGTAATCAACCTGTGTCTACATCAACTCTAAACAAGCCGAATACTACGTCTGCAACTAGAAGTCGTCCTTGTGAGTCAAATCGGACGCCGGCAATACGTCCACACGGCGTGCTCGAAGTTGGATCAAAATTATCTACCAAAATGCTTATGTTTTAAAATATGTATGTAGAAAATATTAAATATTTTTAATGACTTCAAATAAATCAGGCCATTTTAATTACATGTTTACCACAATTTTCTCCAAACTTGCCAATCTTTGTCACCTTCCCATTTTTGATTCTCACAAGACTGCCATCCATTAACCCAGTGTATAAATTCATCTCCTCTGACTGCTATAGACTCTGGACCAAATATTTCTTTGTCTAAAGGAATCGGTTTTGCTTGGTCTAGAATGTTGTTTGGAGCCAGCACGCCCGTTAGCTCCAATGGCTCCGGCAAGCTGTATTAATTATACGAATAAACTTGTAATCATTTTCTTGTTCGCGGATTATGAAAAACTTAATTAACTTTTCTGATAACAAAATGTTCAAACCTAAATGATACAAAATCATAATGAGGCGGTAAGCCGGGAGCAAAGAACACCGAAATTAATACTAGTGACGTAACTTTAATCACTTTCAAAACGAACCCCATCGTGAAGCTAGACTTAGAGAATTAAATTGTCATAAACCGATCACAATGTAACTGTACTTTTAAATAAGAGATTTAAACCTTCCTAAGTCTATTTGTAAACTAAACAGGAATCGGTAACATTGTATGACTTGCAGAATCATCCATTTCAAAATATCAGAACATTTTCCCCATAGTATAATCATCATTCATCCAAGTTCTCAGTTGTTAGCTAACAGCTCGCAAAAAAAAAACATCATGTGCGACCTTGCTAAATAATACGCAGCTTTAGTTAAGGTTTAGCTGGAGAAGCTCTCAACAAAAGACCTCGACTTGAGACTTTCGTAATACTAAAGTATGGAATGAAATTTTCATAAACACTTAACAGTAAGTAAAAAACCGGTTCTGTGACTGATTTTTGGTCAGTTGCTTGATGACTGGAAGCTTTTAAGCTACGATTATGGAATATTGGATGGCCAGAAAATGTTTGGTATTCTCATTCGTGAAATACAAAGTTCACTTTAAACAATTTTTTGGAATATAAGACAGGTGCTTCATCAAATGACATTAGGCCGAAGTGCAATGCATTCATTCATGTTGCAGGTCTAAACCCTAAATATGTACATCAGAAATCAGTATTAAGTACAACAATTTTTCTCTCAATTGGCTTGACTCAAGACGATTGAGGTCGATTTTAATAATGTTTGTTTTTCCGTAACGTAGCGAATGTATTGATAGCAAAGTTAGCAAACACACGAACACGAGGCCGGATGCATACTCAAATGTCAATGTATTATACTACGGGCAGCTAATAAAATGAAAAGTAAAAAGAAGGCTGAATTTCTCTCGTGACATTAATGATCTGACATCCCACAACTCCACGTAAAGTAAATGACCTACTTATCGGTGGCCGTTATTCCAGGAACGCAACCTAGAATTAATACATACTTTATTTTCCGGGCTATTCCTTCACTCATGTAAATACATTGTTTTTTAGCATGTATATCATGCGCATGCCTTTCTGCTATTTTACGTAAGTGAGCCAACAAATTCAACTTTGTTTTAGTGCATACAAATGAGTCCGTCTGTCGTAAAACTAAAAGGATTAAAACAAAGGAACCTGGAATGAAAGGTGAAATAAAAGTAGGCAATCTAATCTTTTTTGTTGGTAAACGATAGACTTTTCTGGAGAACTCTTGATGAAAACAGAATGTCAGGGAAAATGAGAATCCTTATTCCGAAGTTTGCACCAGTAACGTCAACGAAAGAGAACAAGTAATGTCCACAAAAAGAATACCAACAATTATACAAGTTGCATCATATGCTTTCCATGCTGGATAAAAACATTTTAAACATTTTAGGGCCTTTGTTCATATTGTCTGTATTTTATTTAGGTATTCTAATTGATCGTGAAATAAAGATGTTTGCGTGAATTCACCTTTTTACTATTGCCAAAACACCTTTTCACATGCTGGAAACTTTTAGCTTCGCGTCAAAATGAGTAAAAATACACAACGGTCAGTGCGTCATTCACTCGTAATTAATAAATCAATTTTCGGGACAGAGTATTTAAATATTTAATGAAACTGATTTATATTTGGCACATTTCGGTAGGAATCACACCTTTGGAAATTTTCAATATTGTTCCGTGTCTACTACTACGCTACGCATAAGCCATAAAACAGTCAAAAGCTTTGGAAGTACTATGTATCACTCTTCTGAGAATTAAATTGCAAAATCATGCGTGACACAAATGCGAACATGAACATGAGTGGCATTGAGCTGATAGCTTTTGGTCATTTGTCTTAGGGATGTGGGTTTAAAAACTTTACCTTGTTCGTCGCTTCTCATTCTCAAACCTACCTTTAAAATATTTTGTCCTTTGTAATGTCATCATCATTGACTGCAATTAATGAAGTTTATCGCACACAATACGGCATCAAGAACAAATGATGCCTTCATTGCCGATTCAAATGGCATTGATCATTTAAGCATTGTTTAGCACTTCTATTATTGGGATATGATATGGACTCGACTCATACCTACGACTAAAATTGACATTTACACTGTCAAATTAATTATCGTCAAAGGGTAGATCTAAGTCCACGCATGAAATTGCGACTCTGGCATGTGTCTTGTTTTCCTTAAGCTGTGAGAAACGAAATAGCTGGATCGATTGTCGTAGTCGTAACTCGTAACATTTTCAATAGCATAGTAATTATATAGACATACCTCGAAAGAACATTTCTTGAAGCAAGGCTTAAATTATTGTGGGAATCGGGAATACTTTTTGCATGGGAATAATTCTGTTTAATCAGTAATTAATTTGGGATTCAGCCTTGTGCATCTGCTTTTTACTCCATTGTTGCACCTTTTTTAACAAAAGGAAGTGGTGTAGATACACAGACTTCCAGTTGGATGTGAAATCCTCTTTATGACATGTTTTGTATTTGTTGTATAAAAGTAAAAAATTCCATGCAGCATGGAAGCGAAAAAATCAAACGCAGAACGGGAAGTTTAATCAACTCATTTATTATTAATATGGGGCCAAATGTGAATATAAATAATTTGGCAATAACCAAACGTTAAGGTTAAGACGAGTAAAAGAAACATGATTGCGTGCAAAACTAATCCAGAATTTAAAAAATCGTTTGCTACTACTAGCACAACTTTTGCTGGCTTGGTTAAAGAAACATCTAGATCATCCAATTATTTGTCCCCAAATGAAGTAGCGTGAACGAAAAATCCAATGCGTAATATTTCTCATTTTGTCATTTATATATTCAAGTGAATTGAAACGTCCACCTTGGTTAAAGTTTGATACAGAAAGTAAAAGGAAAAAGCGGATCAAACAAACAGTGATGATAATGACAAATATACTTACTGATAAAATAATTCCAGAAAGCTTTAAAACGCTTTACTCACCTTTCATGAACAGTGAATTCTCCATCAAGGTACTTGTGCATATTCCTATATTGGGAATTTGTGAAACACAGGTATGCGTAGTTTGCTTGATCGCATTGTTCTCATGCATGGATTATGTCACATGAATTTGCGTCATTACATAAACTGTAAAAGGACGAGAATCTGAAGATCATGAGATGATGAGAGATTTAAGGCAAATATCATAACATAACATACTTAGTATAAAAGTATTGTTCCGTTCGCATACCACCTCTATAATCTACCTACTCTTTCAACGATGATGGTCTCCCTCGCGTTAAAAAGAGAGAGCGATGGAATACAAGGAGACGAGTTATTAATATTCTCCCCACGACGCTTATACAATGTTAATTTTCATGCGTCTAAAAATAAAACATTTTCAAAAACTAGATGAATGCAAAGATAATATATACTGGTAGTTTAGTTTTGCACTCATATTTCGTTTCATGTGTTTCCAAAACAAGTTTATGCATTTCTTCCTATGATGCGGTGATGATGATCTCTGAAAACATGTATGTACCTACCAAAAATCTGGCATCATCACATCACACGTGGCATGGAAAACTTCATTTGTGATTTTGCAACGCTGCGCTGCGCTGATTTATTTATTTTGAAAACAACGCTAGCTATATCCACTTGCCCTTTACGGTTTTTTGGCAGCATACAGATTTTATGACTTATGTATCCAAACAAAGGAATTTCATCGATAAACTTTAGTACCTACCTACACCCAGGCATGCATACACAACTCGAAGGAGGACAAAAACCAGACGGAAGAGATTAAATCCAAAATAATATCCCCTAACATCTTTACCCCTTTTTATGTAACAATTTTTGCGCCAATGTTTGTTTAGGTTTTTACCAATAAAAGATTTTTTCCCCAATTTTTCCCTATATTCATGAAGCATACTTAGAAACACATTTCTCCACATAACACATGCCATGCCACGTACGTTATTCGTTAAGTAGTTTCGCATGTTCAGCTTCGCTCAAATCGAAGAACGTCATCATAATTCAAGCTTAATAATACAGCTCTTCACTTCTCCATTGCTGATAATATAAAAAACAAATAAGTTTTATTGTAGTGCTTTACGAAAAAGAGATTTTTTTTTTCAATTTGCCATGTAAGAAACAAAGAGTCGAAAACCCAAGTTGAGCTTTTCAGAGCAGATTGCATTGCAATTGCAGAAAATAAAACCTTTCCTTGCTATTAAAATGGTTTCTCTTTATCGACTTGTCCTATATATGGAGGGTGGTGCTTTAACTAAAAACATTTGAGTCTGGTCTGGCCTGGCCTGGCTTACATTATTTAGCCTGGCCAGACATGAACAAAAGGCAAGCATGAGGATTTTTGAATCATTCGAGCAAAGCAAAGTCAAGGTAGAAGCCGTCTAATTGTGGATTGCATTGAGTTGAAAGGAGTCAATTCATGAGAAAAATCTGCACAATATTCAGTCAGCGCATATCTTTGTGAAACATCTGCCCCTTTTTTCTCTAAAAAATCCATCTGAATCTACTTTACAAATAAGCAACATTAAACCAAAAAGTTGCATTCTGCATTTCCCTGAAAGAATTTAGCAATGAAAAACTAACCTTTTCTTGCTAAAGGTCTGTCTTTATGTTGGATTAAACCTTGCCTCAAGTCGTTTGTATTCTCGCAAATACATAAATACATGCATGACTCCGACAAAAGTGACCATTACTTTTTATTGCAAAAACGTAGTTGTATGCGTGATTAATGTTATTAAATTCAGTCATGATATGCAAAAAGCATGAAAAATAATTATTATTACAATCATCCAAAGTCATTTTCATGTTCGTCATTTAAAGTATGACATAAATCGAGATGCATACTCTCATCTCCACACTTAAGAATATGATTACGATGAACGGAAGCTTTTACATGTGTTTCGTCGAGAATTTTCGAAAATCTCAAACAAATGTTTGACGTCTTTAGAGAATGTGGAGACGGAATAGCAGCTGCAAAATGTCATTCAAAGAATATCGAAAGTTCTCATGCATGTTTATATGTGTTCAAAAAATTATGCTTTATGCTTTAGTAACAGTAAGACCAATTTCGAAGCTCATCAGCATCATCATCACCATCATAACATGACATATAATGCAGTTACAACAAAAAAAAACTGCATGTGATGAACGTAAGTAAACACGAAGGAAAATGCTGAAAAGTCATAGAGAAGGGGGAAATGGAGGAGAATGCCGTTTTGCAATGGCAAAGTTGGGTTGGGATTTGGCATA
>JAHZMX010000366.1:0-26381 GCA_027743895.1 Seira musarum
CATAAGCAGTTTGCAATCCTCTTTTGGAGCACCTCTAAAAACCGTAATTAGATGAAAAAGAGATGAAAGCTCGACTCGACAGAAAGAAAGAGGCCCTTCACGTTTCTAATTGAAGTGGAATTAAACCGTAAAAAATATTCAGTGATGATGACGCTCTAATGAAAATTATGCACTGTTTGACTTGGCTTTGGCTGCGGCTGAAGAACTAGGCCAAATAAATGTAAAAAAATGTTTACGTAATTTTGATGAAATTAATTTCATTTAAGGATTATTTTATGACTGCATCATATTCATGGAATATATGAGATGAGATGAGAGTTTTCTCAAACTCACAAGAAGAAGAGCCCTAGAAAATTCCTTAATTTCCAAAATGAAAGCCCAAATCTTAATCTGAATCTTGTCTAATCTTCATCCCTCTAGAAAGGTTATTTCGATAGGTCAAGCCAAATCAAATCACCAAAATAGCTACTTTTTTTGGCTCGAGTATGCATTCAGGGAATGCAAGAAGACTGGAATTATGTATCGGAATTCAGACTAGACTGGACTCGACGAATGTCCTTTTTCTGACTTCCATACACGCGATTATAGGCATCCATGACTTTGCACAAAGAGAAAGCACAACGTCCTCAAGCCATGCAACCACTACAGCTTATTCGTTTATAATTTCTTTTTTCAATATTTAATCTTAATCTCATCGACTCGAGAAGTTTCTTAATTTTTTTAAGACGACATGACACGCCACGCCACCCGGAAGAAAATTAAATTTTTGCATGTACTTAAGCTATTTACTTTTGCTTAAAAAAGCCTAAATCAAATATAATTTTATGAAAAGAATGACAACTTTTTAGCATTAATGCAACCCATTTTTTTGGCTAATGTAATTTTGCTAATCTGGACTGAATTGGAAAATTTAGAAAGGTTGGTGGTTGGTTTACTTGAAAAGCTACTTACTTAGCTTCATTAAATGCATTTAATCTGCAATCCGAACCCATTTTTTTGGTTAATGTAATTTTGCTAATCTGGACTGAATTGGAAAATTTAGAAAGGTTGGTGGTTGGTTTACTTGAAAAGCTACTTACTTAGCTTCATTAAATGCATTTAATCTGCAATCCGATCCAGCCCAGTCTGATGGAGTCAACTCCAGCCTGATCCAGTCTCCAGAAACACAAGCCAAGCCAGAACGAAGCTAAAGCACTTTCATTACTTTGGAGAAAAAGTGATACAATTTGCAATTTTGTCTTTACGTAAGTGACGCAAGCCATACGAGAAGCTGGCATTTTGCATAACTGTACTGTAACCGATACTAGCCAGAGCCGTAACCTAACTCAACCATAGAATTTTACTAAAATTGCATGAAGTAGCGCAGATGATCATAATGACTGACAATGACAACGACACTTCTCCAGTAGGTTGGGTTGGATCTGGAGTGGAGTGATCTCGAAAAGACTAAGTGGCGTTGGATAGTTGTTATCAAGACATTATCTCAACTCGAATGGACTACTTTGGACTATGAACGGAAAGGAAAAATCCCAAACGTTCATTGCGGAACACGAACCATGAGATTAACTTTTATGATTTGATTTGCCTTTTAGACTTTGAGCGGACCCGATTATGATTTCGAGAGAGAAGAGGAGATAATTTGCATGAATTTTCTAGAATTACGTCGTCATTTTACCAAGTTCATCCATCCATTAATCCGGATCAGAAAGCGAAAAAGATAATTGTTCGCTTCCACTTCCACTCAAACATGAGCGGTTCAAGGTTCTCTTCTCGATCCGATCCGATTGCGATTATCTCAATTTCCTTGTTCAAGTCACGTTTTCAGTTTGATCAGACAGCATAGATTTATAATTGCTCATAACTTGCAATTTGCTACTATTACTATTTCATTTGAGATCTCGAGGGAGTATACCTAAACCTAAGTCGTTCCACGTGCCATGTCATTGCCGTTTCGCTCATAATCATAATCATTAAATCGGAACCAATAAAATCAAGATTGCATTACTCGAATACAGATATAATTGACAACAAAAACTACAGGAAAATTGAAATGGATCTTTTTGGCTTTGATTAGAGCCTAATTAAGTTAGGAAGAAAATTACAATGTACTTTCTCAATCAAAGTTGAGATCACAGATCACAATAATTTGATTGTAATGTAATGACTGTGACCTTTGAAATGTCACTGATATAGTTTGATGCTTTAGGAAGGGGGAGTTCACAAAGTACGTTGACTTAAATTTTCGGGAGGCATTTTAGATGCAATTCGTATTTAATCAAATTTAAATTTTGGATGGCCGGTACAATAGCCAATGTAACTTTCTGACAGAAAAAATCCGCTACACCTTAAACCGACACATTCGTTTTTCAGTTTTATGAACTTAAGTATCACCTCCTTTTGTTTCCGTAGTTCGTGGACAGCCCCTTAATTAGGCTCTTATTACTTAGCTTTGGCTTCTATTCAAAATCTCAAGCCTCGACTTACAATACAACTGCAATGCAACTCAAGTGTAATTGTAAAGTAAGGTAAACTCGTAGTAAAAAGATTCACGGTTAGATGATTTTCCTAATTTCCATAAGAAAACGTAAAACGTGACATTTTAGATCCTTTTGAAGTTGAATATAAATGAGTTCCCAGTTGAAAAATTAAAACGTGATATTTCAACTTGCATTTTTAATATTCTCTTTGAACTCAGATCTTTGAAGAAAGTAAGATAAATATTATTCGTCTACCATGCTTTCCCTTCTGCATCATATCACCTCAATACAAAAAATTCCAATTAGACTTTGAATCTCATGCAAACTACTTCAATCCAATCTGAATCTTGTAGACTCATTCAATCGAGAATAAAACTATTCATTCCCTCATGATCATATCATATCTTGATCACGGGATAAGAAATTAGGGCACGATACCATGCCCAAAAAGGAAAGTCACTTTTAGACTCCTTCCAAGCGTGGAATTAAACTGAAAGAAAAAAGTATGAAGATGTATGGAAAATTACTGGTGATTTTAGATTTTCCCATTGCCCCAGAAAAAAAAATCCAACCCAATCCACTCGAAAGTCGAGACTTCAGACTTGATTACTCGAAATGGAGTACAAAAAGAAGATTTCAAATTCATGACGAGTTAAGTAAGTTACGACACGACACAGGTATGGAAAATATGAAGATGGAAAAGCCGACCCTACTGAAGTACGCCTCCGCGAAGGACGAAAGATAGAAGGTATTTATGTTCATGAATATGATCCATGACATTTTCTTTCTCTCTTGGTTTGCCTAACCAAAGCTACTCCTCTCCTCCTCCTACTTTCCTCCTCCATGCAATGCAATACACATGCAAAATACAAAAGAAGACATGCTTGAGTCATAGGATGACGAGTCCCACGCAAAAAAAAATGCTCTACCTCTGGAGACTTTCAAGTGATTAATATTCAAAAAGCATGGAAAAAAATGAAAATGCCAGGGACGGCCATAGTTCTTTTTTTGTAGGGAAAATGAAAATGGAAGTGTGGAAAGAGAACGATAAATATTTTGTAAAAGGTCCATAAATACATACCTGACTTGCCGACTTCGTGTTGTCCAAACACTGCAATTCGGATCTTCATATTTGAATTTGGATTGGGACTGCTTGGACCGTTTCCGTTGGCGTTATTACAGCTCTGTTGGCCGGAAGCTGAGATAATGTTGCTTCCTTTATCGTCCGAATCACGCATGTTAATCTTCATTTAAAGCTTTAGGAAAACTTTTTGATTTTTTATGGAACTGTCACAATTTAAAAATATTTTAATCACAATTAATTTTTTTTTGCAGTTTTTTGTAATATTTTCACGGTCACTTGGACTTGATTGAACAAAGAGAACTGTATTTTTTATGTATGAGAATGTGATGAAATTGAGATTGCGATTGTAGAGGTTTCAGGATGCTACTTTATCTGACATTGATGCTCTGCAAACGCTGCCGAGCAACTGAGCCACTTTCTCTGGTGAACATGAAGTAAAAATGTGCAGCTGCTTTGGTTCGTATCGTATGCAAATATGTCTTTTGGCTTTGGCTTTGCAAAAAGAGATGTGAATATTTGGTTCTATCTTGACTTGACTTCCTTTGCCTGTGTAATTGGTTGAGGTTGGGAGGAAACTGAAAGAATTTTATTTGAAGAGCTGAGCTGTTGTATGTGGATATACTCTACGGTTCTGTCTTCCGTCATGTTCTATCTGAATGATATGAGTGTGAGCTCAATCTGGCTCATTGCAGATTTCCCCGTTTTTGCAAATATTTAAAACAACCTGAAATTGAATTGAAATGAATCCACATTTTTCTGTTTGATTTAATTCGATTTTTTTGCTGTTTGCGAAATCAAATCAAATTTGCAAATTAAATAGCATTGATTAAATACATTTGATTTCATATGATTGATGTAGAGTCCATCTGCATTTACTAGAAATTTGTTTGTCTGCATTGTTAAAGCAATTGGTTATGAAGTTAGCAGAAACATAAAACTATTTATCGAATAAAAAATTATTTAAACTACATATCAAAATGAGTTAGGAAATTTCTTTTACCCAATCGGATTAATCTATAAATTGCCATTTTTACTCAACGTTTAAAAATAACAAAATGCATTTGGAAATGGCATGACTGCTTTATTAAATGCCACTGTCCCCAGTGAACCCTTACCATTTTTATAAATGGACATGAATTTTGAAACTTCAAAGGTGATAACAGATTATCAGGGGGCAGTTCGGAAACTTGACCTTATCGGTAACCTTTCAGATCGTTTTGAATTGCAAAACCCTGGGTTTCAACATAATTAATTTGCCCACTCGATTCATGATCCCATCCTACAACATAAATGCCTTTACTTATGACATGACATGCCATGGCACGTCACCTCGTCTAAAAGAATTTCATAAACAGAATTCTGAGTTTTTCAATGCTTTCCCTCAGTTTCTCTTCAAAGTCTTTACACTTCTCCTTCCATTCTAAAAGGATTAGTCGATCAGGTCATGTGTACTTGGAAAACTACATAATGTCCCATTAAGACCAAACCAAGTTGAAGGCCTTTCCACAAAACAAAAGAATTCAATCTTTCATTTCAGTCTCTGAAGACTGAAGATTGCGATTGAACTGAACATTCATGGCAATGTCTGAGGATAGATGCGGTGATGATGATGATGATGGTGATGAAAGCGAGAGCCTAACAAGTAATAACAAAAATCTCTTTTACTTCTTACTTCAATAATGGCAAAATAAACAGATTACCTAATATAATGTTTCCTCATAGCTTTACGGTCCATTAAAACAGATTGTTTTTCTTTTTGCGTTGCAAAGATAAAAAATGTCCAAACGAGAAACTCATTGTTTTGGATACTTATACGACAACGACACAGGGAATTGGAACTACATCTGGACCGGTTCAGACCAGTTCGGGACTGGACTGGACTCCCAACTGGAAAAGCATAGAAGACAATTTGAGTTGAAGTTGACTATCACGAAAGTTCCGTGTGACTACTTAGGTATGTCTACAACTATATCCGGTTCTTCACCGGTCCACATGCCTATGTACCTTCACAAAAGAGTCAAATTCTGGGGTTTTGAATCGGGACCCGGAGGTAATGGGGGTTTTCTGGGAATTAAATGATTCATAGGCGATGGTGGGCTTTGTTTGACGGATTTGATAATAAAATTTTACTAAAAGTCTGGAACGTTTCAATAACCGAATCCGTTATTACTTGACGAGACCCGACTTTTTTTTTGCAAATTGGCCACCTACTCTACCCGATACCCATCGCATTAGAATCACACTTACAAACTGAAAGGTGACAATGAGACTGAGTGATTGTGAGTGAGTTGGAGTAAGAGAGGTGCATAGGAATTCCATTTCCACTGCATTGTACTCTTCAGGGAGTAAATTATAATTTCATGAGACCGAGAAGAAATCCGAGAAAGGGAAATAAAAACTAATTTATTTATGTTTGTCTTCAGCCTACTGTGTGTGGAGTGGAGTGGAGCAGATGAATGAAGGTTTTGGGAAAAGAAAAGAACAACAATTTACATAAGAGCAGAAAAGTTTTGTATTTCATTTTGACTTGAGTGGAAGGGGAAGGTGAAGGAGGATTGTATTGCATACTTGACTATAACTACAACTGGCTGACGACTTTTTTTGGTTAATGGTCCATATGGAATTTTTCATGAATGTCTTGAACTGAACATAAAAGAACTGGAGAGTGCTAGTTTCCTTTACTTTTGCAAAAGACTTTTTGCAAACATTCATCGACATCGACACGTTGGTATAAGATAAGGTGTGAAATTCTGCAGAAAGTCGGATTTTTGCAATATGGATTCACATCATAATATTTTCTCATGGAATGAATGGCTGGATTATTATAACGGATTTGCACCGTAAATTAAAATATTTTCTAAAAACTTGCAATTTCTCATCGTTCAGAACACATTTAACTTTCACCACAGCTTTTTTAATTTTGGTGACGGATAGACTTTCAGATGAATCCGTTATTAGGACGAACTCGTGCAAGAGCTTTCTTAACTCCTCCAAATGACCTCACTACATTGATCGTGGTCTTCAGAAGAACTGGGAAGTGGTGACATGAGATATTGAGCTCAGTCCATGTCCAGCCCACCCACTAAATTACGTTTTCTTTGTCTTTCTATTTGATTATGTTTGAGGTAGGAAGCCGGGAGTAATTATCGATAAACCCGAATTACAATCTAAAATAATTAAGAAAATCCCTGCTTTTCCTTTTGCTAGTCTAGCATGTGCAAAAATACTAAAGAGATGTTGATGGGATATTAATGAATGACGTAAGTAATGCGCTTTTTTCTTCGCTTCATTACTTAATAATACAGAAGATTTTTTCTCCAGTTTATCATAGTTCGGGAAGGAAAGCTTCTTAGAAATGAAAGCACACTGCTCATTCATTTCTAGGAGGATTAAATAAGTATTAGATTACATGGACCCTTAAATGATTCCACCTTGATCCTGATTCCGAATTACGTACGCACAAGTTGAGGACGAGTAGGAAGCAGAGGTGGTGATGGGGATTCAGGAGTAACGGTATAAGCAGTAACGGCAAAAAATAAGCAGTAACGGATTTCGTGATAAACTCGACCATATTTTTAAGTGGATTCAAATTAACAATTAAAATTCAAGAAAAAATTCATCATAAACCTTGTCGCATTTGAGGAAAATTCCCGGATTCTCTTATGAAGCATACTTATTCCTCATTCTGATCACGTATTTTTTTGGGAGAAGGGTGATTGCTTATAACGGATTTTTAAAAAATTCCACATCTACCATATTTGATAACGGATTTTATGAGCTCAATAAATCATCATTTTATCATCATCGACGCATTATTCATGCCCCGTTTTTTTACTAAATAACGGATTTAAAGGGAAATTAAAATAGAAGAAATTCAAACTGTTTGTCTAACCCATTTGATATTATCCACGTTCATCACTGGAAGGTCCCTCTTGTATACCGGCGTATGGTTTGGCTTGGACTAGAATCAGGTCGGGTTCAAAACTCGATCAAAGCTAAAAATAGGTTTTTAGGGGATTATTTCACGAACGTAGTTGTATTATGGATTCGACTGGACTGGACAACAGACTACACTACATACTTAAGTATTACAGTGATCATGACCACATTCAATCGGTTCAGTTCCCAAAATAGACTAATAGTCTTGGTCTCAAGATTTTTTAGAGGAACTAGTTCCAGTCCAAAAATAAAGGCAGGCAAATTCCATTAATTTCTTTAATTCCATTTTCCCTTGATTCCATTCCACCATCACCAGCAGTAAAGTTGCATGTGAAGTAATTCGATATACTTTAGCCCTACGAAATAGAATATTTACCTCCGTCTATAATACTGTGGAGGTGGGGTAAAGGAGTAATAAAGTTTTAGTAATCTGACCTTTCCCTATCGGAAAGTCGTCGGCGTTTGCAAATACATTTCGCAGAAAACGGGAAGGAAGTAAGTAAGTACTTAATATTATTACCAAAGTCATGGCTTGAGGGGTCCTACGCGGATTCCAAGCATAATTATACGTAAAAAAATCGGATTTTCTCATAAACAAATCTTCATTAGATTTCATGGTTGATGTAGAATAAATAATAACTTTATTTTAAACCACTCTTGAATTATAACGGATTCAAATTAGGCATCATTTAAGTTCGTCAATGTGGACGATTTGTAAATTATTTTAGTATGAAATCCGTTATTTCATGGAACCCTGTATTACTTTGGCTGAAGTTTCCCACTTCAGAACATGGAATTTGCTAATGAACAACCTCTGTAATAATTATAACGGATTCATCGTATGATATCAAACGTGAATATGTAGTTAAACTCATTAGCTAACAACCCTTACCCAATTTTTTGGAGGAAATCCGCACTTTTTTTATTTTCTCCACTTTCTTCATTAAATTAAAACTGGAAACGTGAGAATCTAGGTCGGTCTGGGGGTGGATCATGTACGTCCAAATTAGAATTTGTTAGGCAACGTTTAAATCACAGGTGTCATGTTGATCATAAACATGACCATTCATCATTCATTTTTCCTGGAAAACAAGCCAAGTAGGAATTAGAAGGGCTTCTTACTTAACCTTAACATCATTTTTTTTTCTGTAGTGTCCTTCCAAAAAAAACGTGATGCTTCCCATTCATTTTCGTAATAAGAGAGGCGCACGTTTCTTTAAAACGAATTGAATGGCTTCTTCATGGTAATGGAATCATGAGGTTTTTTAAGGTTAAGGCTAAACGCTATTCATTCTTTTCAGTTTGATTTGGTAATAGAAAGGATTTCATTGAAAATGAAAGCAGAAATAAATGATGTAGATCTATCTGTTCAACTGAATTCCGTGGTTGTGATTGGGAATTGGAATTGAAGTCATACGAAGTGAGGTTTTGCATTTCCAAGGAAAACGTCTCCAATTTCCCATCCTTGGACTGCGGCTTGACTTGGCTTGGCTTGGCTTTAGCTTGACCCAGTTAAAATGCGTGCAAGTTGAACTGGAACCGGATGATGTAAGACAAAGCCCACTACAATCGGAAGTCTCAAGGGATTTTTGATTTGGATATTGGAATTGGCTTGAGGAAACCTGAAAAATATGTCTCATGAAAATGCAATATAGTCGAAACTACAAACTCGGAATACGGAACTCCCACGGACGTTGCATTGTAAATTCTTTTGTGACTGGTGGCATTACGAATTTTTTCGTGTTTTAGATGGGCCGATAGTTTTTCTATTAAAATTTTTTTGGTAATGTTTCCTCTTCTTTCCCTAGCTGAAATAACGGATTTTGGAATACGAGCAATAACGGAGGAAGCGGAGGAAGTCGTATTTCATTTACGAAAAATTTATCTTGTGTATGTGCCTGAGTCATTCGCGTGTAAGCATTGCAAAAAAGTTTCAAAATTTTGACCTGTATTCAAAACATATCTTAAATAAGTCCGTTATAGGCAAAAAGTACTTTTTTTGCACTAAAATAGTCCGTTATAACGAATTTTGCACGCATATTGTATTCAAATCCGGGGAAAGTGAAACCAAAAAAAAACAAGCCATCAGACTAGAACAGACTAGGTCATGGTCGACGGACAGAGTGGAACGCTGATTGATACCGTAGCCAACCTCCCGACCGAAGCAAGATCACGGATCACGTACAACAATAATAGACCCAAACTTCCAGTTTCCTCCATCCATATTTTAATTTAATTTTGTTTGAAATCTCACAGCGTGAAAATACTTTTGCTTTCTCTCTTTAAAACACAATCATTATCAATATCAATCACAAGACACACGAGGCGAGGCGAAGCGGAAAAAGCCCCAACCTCATTTCAAATTGCGGGATTGAATAGAAGGAAGTAAAGAGGGTAAGGTCAGGTCATGTCATTTTTTAAAGTTGTGTTATGTTGGTCTGTCGCGTCTGCAGGAATTTTTCCATTGTTCCATTTTCACATTATGAAAATCTGGAACATGATACATAATAATAATATGATCAGTGCAGAGTATATCATATCATAATGGCTTTAAAAAATGAAATATTCCAAAATGCAATGCAGCTACATCATCATTTTTTTGCAGAACAGAAGAAAATGGAAAATTACAAAGGGTTTTGGAATGTTCTAGACCCGCTTATCTCATTGTTTGAAAATCCGTTATTAAATTATAGTGGGACGGACGTTGCCCCATAAAACAGGTTTTTTAAAGAACATTTTCAAATACGTTATTTATTTTTCAAGTTGGCAAGTGATGACCCGCTAAATCCGTTATTCCCCGAAATGACGCCTAAATATTTTTTTCTATTCTCCAGCGCTTCCGGTATCGTAGTAGATTCACTTTAAATTGTTACCCAAGAATCCGTTATTTTACAAAATAATTCCGTTCCTTAGACATCTCCACCTCTGGTTCTAATTCTTTTCAAGCTCATTTTTTGCACTTTTGCCAAAACATTCCAAAAAGGATTGTTTTCTTCGCCTTCACTTTGCTATTGCTACTGTTGTTATTTTGTCTATTGTTGTGGGTTTTATTCACAAAATCCATGCATCAATGCTCAACAGATTGACCCAAAAAAGGGAAGAATGAGAGAATCTTCCTAGATTTTTGTCTGTACCAGAACCAGAATCACTCACAATCACAATCAGAGAAAAAACTGGGCTTAACTTTTTCCTTCCAAAAATGGTTTTGATTTACGAGTACAAGACCGGCCTTAACATAAACACAACAAATGCGACTAAGACTGCGATTGTGGATTTTACGATGCAACAGGAACACTTTTTTTCCAGAAAGAAAATCTTTTTTTTTTCTAGACCGAACATAAAAATGAGCTCATTAAAAACATTTGTACCAGATTTGTTTTTGTCTTTTCCCTTCCGTTCTGGCTTGGCTTGGCTTGGCCTGGGATCCTAAGTTTATCTTGCGGAAGGAGGTCTGTGGAAAAATACGACAGTTTTGTTGCTTCTCCTAAATTCGGTCATAGGATTTTCCCACCCAGAATCCAGCTTATTTTGGGTTGTTATTCCAGCAGTGCAAGAAGAAAGTAGGTCTTCGACACTGACTTCAACTTCCTCTCATCTAATCGTGGAAAAATGCAGTGGAATGGAACTGGTCTGGAGTTAATGCGATCATTCACTCCTCTTTCCGGTTCCATTTTGGATGGAAAAATTCCTTCACAAGAGAAGAAGAGCAAAGTAAATATTATTCAATTTCTACTGGTTTCGATGTGTTTATAAAATTGAATGGATTGGAAAATAAAAAGTTATAGAAAGCGACATATGGAAAAGACTGGTGGCTGACACTGTACAATACAAGACTCGTTTGAAAAAATAATGAATTTAATGCGTTTCACAACTCATTAAATTGCTCACATTCAGTTATGTCAGATGACACGTTTCTATGAATTGAATTAGGACAAACTGAAACGCGCAAAAGCAAACAAAAGCAAAGCAATCGTCATTTCATTACAAATTCAATCAATCTTATTGTTAGTTTAGAATTTTGCAATTTAGTGCTCGCTTACATATTTGCACACCTGTTTATTAGACAATTTTCATCTTAGTTTTTAATCACGTTCCCGATCCACACCAGACCTACGTCAATTATTAAAAAGTCTAATAATTCAAATCAAATTTAAGGTGGCATATGTAGTGGCCATGTTTCTTATCGAATGTATCCAAAGTGTGAAAAACCAGTGCCTATATAATTGGTCAGGTTCAATTAGCATCACTATTCTTAGAAGAAAATTGTGAACAATTAAAGGGAGACGCCCTTGATTTCTGTCGCGGTGAAAAGGATTTCAAAACCAGTCAAATCCAATATTTTACTGTCCACATTCATTACAACAATGTGAATTAGGTATCATGAAAACAAGGAAAACAATGGATATTGTTTAAACCTAAACACTTTAAATTAAATCAATCTTAAAGCAGAGCTTGGTGAGGCCGGGCCAGGCGCAAGTTTTGCAGATTTTTCTACATTTTCCTCCTTAAAAAATGGAACAAGGCTGCTCTTCTTTTCATCTCATTGTCATTTTACTAGTCCAGCTTAATGTCATTTTTTATCCCTATGTTCCTTGCCTTGTGACTTTAATTTGATAGCGTTACATTTTCATTGTCTTGTCTTCTTAAAAAAATTTTCCACTTGAGCTTCACGTGGACTTCCACGGGATTCATTCATGAAATTACAGCGGAAGTCACCAATTTTTTAGCAACATGAGAATTCCCACTTTTTACTCTCAAGTGGATGTAAAGTGGCATGTGGAAGTAGGTATGCGTAAATTTAGTTCATCCGAAAACTCACAAACTGGAAAAAACTGGAAACACTTTTGCATGAGCTGCTGAATCTTGTCCGATTGGTTTAAATTGAAACTCTCGTGTGGATTTAACAGGATTGCACGCGCACAAGTCCCGTTCTCATTCCCATCGAATTAAATTCGACTTAAGTAAGTTGACATGAGTTAAATTGCACGAGCATTGTTAGTACGTACTTATGTGAATCTGCTGAAGATTTTCAAGCAATTTTGATTTCAATTTGTCTGTTGACTTGTCCATTTCATTTAGAAGATTGGGTTTGTTGGATTTAAGACGTCGCTCTTTAGTCAAAATTATCTCGATATTTTCTTATTTAAAAAATTATTTTTCAAACCAAAAGACAAAACTGTAATTTTTTCATCTGAAACTGAACTACCCATGACTGTTATATCGGAATTCCGTTAGCTGAAGCAGCTCTCATGTCGTTTTATTTTCTTTCAGCTACGCTTCAAGTTTCCTTAAATTAAACGCTTCAGCTTTAGAGCTTATTTACTACATATTTAGTATTGCATAAAGTTACAAGGTTTTTGGACGACACGGGCCACGGGTTTCCGAGGCGGGCAGGAAAAAAAATGATTTCCAGTCAAATCAACTCTTATCTCATTCTCTCATACTTTGTATTTCTGTTTGCAAAATCTTTCCTCGTGTCTTTTAATGGTTTCAAGCCGTCAAGTAGAGTGGAGTGTGCGGTGTTCTTCCCCTTTTTGCGCAGCATGACCTCCATTATATATTATTTTCTTCGGTGAAACTGAAATCTAAAGGAAATTGAGTACGTGGAAGAAACATACACGCGCTGGAAGGTTATGATGGAACAACAACCCATTTTATACTAATTGTATTATAGTAAATGAGTGAAATGAAAACAATAATTATTTCAAGATGAAAACTGAAAATGATTGTAATGCGATTCTAGATTTCAAGGAAAAACCTCAGGACGTGTAGAGCAGACCAGGCTGTATTGATGTGATGTAATGGCGTATCATGAGCGAGCGCATGCATTTCTTAAAAAATTATGAAAGAAATAAACATGAAATGAATGGATGGATAGATGATGATAGCATTACAGTATTTTAATGAAGTTTCATATTTCCCCAATTCTTAAAAGACGCTGAACTTGAGCTGTCAGCAAGGATTTTCCCTGGAATGAATTTGGAAAGGAGGAAGGAATTTGAATCTTGCATTGCGAGTTTGATGGACTTAAGCGTGATGTTCAAGAATTTTGGAGTGATTCCATTTTTAACGCATCAAATTCTTGATTGAATTTTACGCAAGGAAGATTTATTGTTTTGTGTCTTCATTTAATTTAAACTAATCAATCAAATGCAAGTACAAATTTTGGCAACTGCTCATACGATATTTACCCATAAATAATATCAATTTTGTTGGATTTATACGCACATAGATACTTTAAGAACCTACTACTACCATTTTTTTTATAAAGGTACCCAATTTGCTGACAATTCGTTTCTTCATGTGAGACTGTAGTTCGAGTAATTTCAGATAAAAAAATGAAGGTACCCAAAAATAAAAAAAAAATCAAATGAAAACCAGTCGCCAGTAAAACAATCAATTTCGTAGCCCCGTGTACTTAAAAATTTCATATCTGACTTTTTGTAAACACTTTTACAGTAACGAAGTTTTAAAAAAAAATGTCTCTGGTTCTGCTCTACTTACTACTACATTTAGTAGGGTAACTCTTCAAGCAAATTGAATATAAAATTATTCAAATTAATATTTCATCAATTTGTTATGCTAAATTCTTTAGATTAAAAAAACACATGTCGCATACAAGGAAAGCACTGCTTATAAAAATTCGAAGATATCTTAAAACTGATGATGATCGTTAAAAGCTGTTAAGACGTCGTTGAAATAGAGTCGTTAAAAGAATAAGAATTTTTGTCTTGGACCACCCAAATGTCGTAATTTATTGTGAGTTCGGATTAAACACGAGAAAAAGTAGTTTTCAGAGCTACACTAAAACAAATTTCTTGTGTGTTTATTGGAATCGTGATGTCAAAGCCCAATGTATACCTAAACACGGAATCCTTTCGAACATGTTGTTTATTCAGTGTTTGACATTTAAACTGAATAAAATCATTACTTCACTGCATATAAAAATCGAACAAGGTATTTTATTAGTATTCACGTTCCAAGTATCCAGGGCATTTTTGTCTTCGGCGAAATCTCCGCTCGCGCTCACTAATTTTCTGGTCTAAAAGATATCTGAGAAAAATGCTCACAAAACTTCAAAAGCTTTCATTTAAAATGCATCGAATCCTTTACGGATTCATGCCAAAGTATGTTATCGTGTGGAACTCGGATTTCACAAAAATGGAGTTAGTTACATCAAAGGCACCATGGATTTGCGTAAGTATTGGAGCCGCAAGTGCTTTAGTAATCACATTAGGAAACCTATATGTTGTCATTACTCATTATCTCGTTAAGAGAAGACCACTTTTCACGCTCACGCACACCTTCATTTTCGTTACTGGCTCATACTTCTGTATTGCAACTATTCTCGTTGGAGGAATTCTCTTAAGAAGAAGGAAAGATGCTGAGGCTGGATTTAATCATATGTTATTCCTGGACGAGAGGATCACACGAAGTAAGCTTTAAACTAAATTTGCAGCCGTTAAATAATTATCCAAGCTGACAAGGGAACCCCCCGAACTGTACCCCCCTAGTCGTATATAAGAGACATATAGTCTAAATCAGTTTTTTACGCTGATTACGAATCCGTTTTTCAATTCCGGGAGATATTTCAGTATTATGTTATATTTAATTTTTGTGCATAAATATGTCCATATACCATGAGTTGTTCACAACACACATCCACACCAGTTTGCAGGATCAGCAACATAAATTATTTTCTTTTCTGGGCAATGATACGACCGGCCGTTGTGATCTGGCATGTGCTAATACCTGAGGACGACCATCAACTTCCATAGCGGCGTTGACCTTGATCCTATTCCGTGCATATTTTGTCAAAAAACTTAAAAATAAAATTTATCCTTAAATATCTCCCGTATTTTGTATTTATATAAAATGAATTCGTAATCAGCGTAAAAAACAGTCGGGCGATATGTCTCTAATATGCGACTAGGGGGTACAGTTCGGGGGATTCCCTCGTGAGTACAAATGTCGATGAAATTGATAAATATCGTTTTACCCCAGAATACAAACCAGAGAGTTTCAATTCCAAAGGAGAGTTTCAAAGGAAGCATGACATCACCAGCTTAGGTCTCTGCATCACCACCTTCTGCATGGCTTCCAGTCCCTACTGGATAGTCATGTTTGTGATCTTTGAGGGCTACGATGTCATCAACTTCATTCTGGATGACATTCCCTTCGTCACCAATCGAATGTACAGAAGTCTGGAAGGGACAATTCTGATCCTCATCCTCCGAACAATTATTTTCGCCCCAAGTATGGTGGAAATGACACGATCCATAAACTTCTTTTTGTTGATTGGTGTAGTCATTGTCGACCTTACAATGAGTGTTTGGGAAAGCATGACGAAACTTAAAGGCGACATTGAAGAACTCGCAAAACTGTACAAAACGTTCATGGTTGCATTCTCATATGTCGACGATGTACTCGCTGATTGCCTCAGAATCGAGATAACAATGGTATATTGGGGAACTGCCTTGGGAATTTGGTTCATGATTGAAGGATGGGGAATGATTAGTCCGATAATGTACGCTAGCCTGTCTTTTGGGGCACTGGTTGCCTTATGTACTTGTGCATTCGGATTCCAGAAAGTTACTAACGGGATCGGTACAATGGAAGAGTTGATTGAATTTTCAAGAAAAGAATCCAGGTGTCAATTTGTAAAGAAGAAGACTAGAAAGGGTCTACTTCTTGTGAAGAAGACAGATTCCATTAGGGAGATGAAAGTCAGGTTTGGGAATTTCTTTCCTTTGGAAAGGTGCTTCGTCCTGGAATATTTTTGTAGTTTGATTGAAAGAGTGGTTGATCTTGTCTTAATGTTTGACATAAAAAATTAAACTCGTCTATGCAAACTACAATAAACGCATCCCACTCAATTTTCACAATTGTCGACGATAGAATAGTTTCAAGTAAAATTGTTGGCAATAGTCAAAATGGGCATATTTTCTTACAAATAGTTTATTTTATAAAACTGAATTTAAGTTTACATTAACTTCTTAGTTTTTTTACAACATTGAAATTCAAATCTCGTGTATTGTCAATGGCTTGCGTAATTCTTGAACTCAAATTCAAATGGCATTGCTCCTCGAAGTCCTACAAGTTAAAATAAAATTATAATCATTTGCAAAGTCTCGATGAAACATTTCAAGATTCTTTTAAAAGAGCTTACCCGAGTCATCTTCCTCTGCCTCTTGTCCCTTTTCTTGGAACACGGAGTAACAAATAGAAACAGGATGGAAAGGATCCAATAGAAGAGGATGGTTCCGATTAAAATAACCGCAAATAATTGAAATATTTCCAGAACGCCATCTACAATTGCGCTACCGATTGAAGGTGGATTTGTTTGAGTAATTCTTGTGTTTTGATAACCCTCCATGATTTTGTAAAGGAAACTCGACAAATGATTTTCGAAGGACAAATATGATTGGGTGTCAGGACAGGGCTATGAAATCAGAGCGGGTACGACTAAACCGAAGTTGCATAAATCCAGAAAAAGTCAACTTTTTTCTTTACTTTATTGTTTCTTTGACCTTGACTTTGATACTGGACTGGACTGGACTTGCTTTTATGTTGGCTAATGGTACTTATTACAATGTACACTGAACGATGATGAAACGAGCTGCGATCACAAATCCCTTTCTAAAATCTCATGAAAGAGAAGTGATGTGGTAATAAATTCTTTTGTGCATTATTTTATATGAATTTTTTTAACATGAGACTCTTCATCATATTTTTTAGATCCTCGGCTTTCCCTTAACCGTAACAATAACGGTTTTTGAACAACAATAAATTGCATGAATCAAAAAGACTAAATGTTTGTGAATTTAATCCGTTTGAAAATCATTTTAAAAAATCCATGTCTGAGGTAATTTATTAAGTAAGTGATTTTGTTTCGGAAATAGAATCAACACAAATACAAGTACACTGGCTATAGATGAATTATATTTGTTTCAGATTTCAATTCAGTTCTTATCTCCGGAATAGGTCATTCGTTGGCTGTCAATTGCCTGTGTTATTCTGGAACTTAAATTAAGTCCTTCATCGGATTCCTACGAATTCAAAAAAATGCATAACAATTTAAATTATGAACTGCTTGCACATCACAGCACTTGTTGATATCCTAACTTTTGAATACTTACATCATTCGTGATCTTATTGTTCCAGTTTATTTTTTCAGAGTTCTTCCCTGTCCTTTTTTTGGAACACGGAGTGGCAAATATAATCAGGAAGAAGATGAACCAGTAGAAAACGAATACACTAGTAGAAATTATTGCAAATAACTTAATTATTCCCACAACACTATTCACAATCGTGATACCAATTGAAGTTGATGTGGATTGACCAACATTTGCATTTTGGTAGCCTTCCATGACTTTTTAGGATGAATAAGAAATATTACTTAAAAGGTATTTGCAACGCAGAAATGAATGAGAGACATGGACTAGAAGATCAGGTCAGAAAGGAAGAAATCCAGCTCATGAAGAAGGTGGTGAACAATTGAACCTTTTTTATTCTCCTTCAACCTTGAAAAAATGACAATGGATTTGTATTGGCTTTGTGACCTAAAGAATGAAATATGAATTTTTTTCGGCCATTTAATGCCCATCCAATAATATCCGTTTTTACGGGTTTGTGGGAAAACCGGGGTTTTCCCACAAAAGATAGTACCCATTTTTACGTGAGGGTGAGGGCCATTAGTTTGCGGGAGCGTCATTTTATTTGTTTCCCAGTGAGTACGTATCTAACAAAGTAACCATAAAAACTGATAATAAATAAATAATGAAAAAATTCAAATTCAAGAGGACCAATAAATACAGCTTTGTCAATGATCTCAAATGTCGATTGGGAGCATACTATATCATACTATACTATATAGCAGTGCCATAGTCAAACTTTTGAATCTTCAAGATGTCACTATTCCCTAATATCACCTTTCTCTGGGTCCTCCTTCACCTGACATTCGTATCGGCCAATCCGAAGTGTACCTGTGATTACCTCATCTCAGTCGCCCTCTTCCAAAACGGAGTATGCGGTAGGACTGCAAGATGCCAATGGGAGTTAATGTACCTGAGAAAGAATCTTCTTGGAGTTGATACAACCGAAGAGTCTGAAATGCAGATTAAGAGCACTTTATGCAAGATCCCCACCTACAAGCAATACGTAATGGACTACAAGAGCCCTAAGGGAACATACATGCCTTGCGGAAGTGATGCACGTGAAACAGATCAGGACAAGTTGATTGAAGAATTCGAACATTACCCCATGCCAGCCTTGTACACTGTAATTAAGCTATAAAATAATTTTATTCTTGGAATACTTAAGCATTTTTATTTTAGCTTGTTCTTGTCCATACAGATTAGTGAAGCGGATGGAAAAAATTATTACGTAAAAGCGATGAGCGATTGTCAGAAAGCTGAAGTGGCATGTACGCAAGCATTGTTTACGGAAATAACAAAGATGTGCAGGAAGGACGTGACATTGGACCATATTAAAGAGATTGAGACGAAATACATGAAAGCAAGGGTTAGGGGGAAAATGGCGTATCAATTTGTTTGGGGGAAGAATTCAAAGGCCATGGAGAAGCTTACTTATGATAACAAGTGCAGTCTCCAGCGAATTAGTCGAATACGTCATGGAGCTATTGGTGAGTTTATAGTTCATTTGCAACCGTGGTCTGGTCAAATGTAAAATTAACCACTACCAATTTTCCAATCTGCAGATCAAAAAGACGATGTCAGTTACAAAGATGGGTATGATGTTGCAAAGTTATTGAAGCCAAACAAATGCCAACAAGTGGGACAACAAATTCGACCTCCGTTATATGATCTGTACGTACTCTACTTGGCAGACCCGAAGAAGAAATTTTCCGGGACGCCTCCAGAAAAACGGTGGAATGAACGAATGGTTTATCACGAATTGGCTCTTTATCTACCAACAAAAATGATTGAACATTACCACAAAGCGGTTGAATGTGTGTACAAAAAAGTCAATTCGAAATTCATGCCGTGGCAGCCGGAAAAGTTTTGTGGGGATATTTCCACTTTTATTTGTGTGGATAAATCAAAGCTGAAAAATCCGGATTGTGGAATGCTAACCGATAAGGATACTGCCAGTAAGGAACCGGCTCAGTTAATGGTAGATCTTCCTCCTCCTTTTAGTTATCCTAAAGGACCGCGAGATAAAAGTAACAAATGTTACAGTTATTAATTAATAGGTTTACTTTTAAATACTAGAACCGGATCAGTTAATGGTAGATCTTCCTCCTCCTTTTAGTTATCCTAAAGGACCGCGAGATAAAAGTAACAAATGTTACAGTTATTAATTAATAGGTTTACTTTTAAATACTTCATAATAAAATACTTAAATGTACGTGGATTATTGAAATACAAAATGTGAGTTGAGAACCACCCAAGTAAAATAATAGCATTTCAAAAAATTTCCTTGATAAATATTTTTTTTCCATTGAGAAGCGAAATATTCAAAATTGAGGAACCTCTTGGTTCAGGGGAAGGTCATATTCGCATCGCGATTTGTGTCCTTCACCCGACCTCTTCATCACTTTCTCCTCTTGCTTCAAAGTGATTTGTGAATTGCGAAGTCGTGAAAAGATTGTGGGTATAAAGGCCATCAAAAGATGATTTAATGTGATCCTGTTTTTTTTAGTGCGTCCATTTTCCATGAATTTCACTTCATTAGGGTTTTTGAACCGATGCTCGATTCGACCTCCAAAATCATTTTGGTATGGTGTAGTAAACAAAGTCGGAGAAAGACAAGACAAGAGCTTTCATTTCATGGGCTTTGTGTCAGGGGTTTAATGCGAAATCGGAGAATTTTATTTTGCAAACCAGACCAGAAGACAGAGACTCACAATCCTCAATCCGCTCCATCACCATTATCATCACAATCACATCGACAAAAGCTGTAGCTTTGTAATAGTAGTACTTACTAGCAAATTACGCAGAATTGAAAATTAAATCGGTTGGTTGGACGAAGATGAACATGATTGATTTAAATTGAGCCTTTTCAAACATAAACTAAAAGCAGAAGAAAATCCTATACAATTAAAAGGGCTTACATAGTATATAACTACATACTCGTAAACACTTTATTAGCTAGTGTATCAAATTATTCAACTTTTTGGTGCAGATCATGTCGTACTTTTTTATTATCTTAAAATTAGTACAATTTTTTTGAAACATTTGAACAGTACGTTTATAATACAAATTTTGAAGTTCCATCGAAAAGACCTATCATATCTGTGTAAAGCTGAAATCCAAGGTGAGACACGGATCAGGTTGGCGGCGCAGAAGAAAGGACCATAACCAGAAGTAATTAAGTAGACTATACCAATTATAAGTATACAAATGGACTTTAATGCATGGGTTTGTTTTAGTTAGGTTTTGAATTAATTGTCTAATAACTCCAGTGATTAGAGTTGATAATATCAACTGAATTGATAATACATTAGTTTTGATAGTATTGGTTTTGATGCCCAGACAGATCTAATCTGATGTTTTTTGGAAAATCGAACCGACTGCATAATTTTAGATGGAGACTTGAGCCTTGAGAATATGTGCTTTCAATATTTTTATCACTCGATTTTTATAGTCATTCATTCTTTGGATCTAAAAAGGGAAAGAAAAACTAAGAAATTGATTTGATTTCGAAATGACATGAAATTAAAATATGATTTTATGCATTATTCTTCAACCAAATTCCTAGTATATTTAGATATAAACATATATCGACTAGATGTTTTCCATATATTTTTTAGAAATGTAAATGTATATCCATTAAACAAATATTTTGCTCGTCTTCGTCTTCTGTCCTTTCCACACCAACCACATCTAAAATTCCGATTACAGATACAACAAAATAAACATAAGTAGGCTCGTTCGTTCGTGTACTTAAATACTTACCTACTTTCTTTATAGTTACCGTTACCTCATCATTTACCGTACTCACTACTCACCTTTTCAAAGGGGATAGATATCATTACGCGATAATAAATATAATACGATCACATCGCATGAAAATCGCAAAGTATGAAAAACAAGACGTCATTGGTTTCATTTTCAGACGTGTTTCCTCTGAGATATCGAGTGATCGATTACGTTAATAAATTCTTCGTTGAGTTGCGTTGCGTTAGTTAATTCAAGTGCTCCACATGTATTCCAGGAAATAAGATCAGACTACAGTAGACCAAGGAACAAGTCTCATGGACTCTCTACTCGTGTCAGGGACGAACAGATATGGGAGCTTTCTTTTTTTCCTTGAATTATTTTTAATTTTTCAAATGGATTTAATGAAATGGATTTTAGTGAGCCAGCCAAAGCAAAGGGTTGAAGGAAGTCAAGAGAAAAATTCTGGGAAACTTTAGTTTAGCTCACAACTTCCAACTCACGTTTTTTAAGCACGAGGACCAAAAAACTGATGTGTTGGAATTTTCAACAAAATTCGTGTCATCGTCATCACTTTCACAGTAATATTAATTTTTTTCAGTGGGAAGTATTCGGCATAAAAAAATTGTTTTTCGTTAAAAAATGCCATGCCTGAGTTTTAATGGATGAAATACCCAGGAATTCCATTAATAACGATAGATTCTTCAAAACTGTATATTTCATAAAGAAACCAAATATGGCTCAATTTTAATTTTTCAGGGGATTACAAATTGTTTGATGCAGCAAAGAAACTGATCAGTTGCAAAAATCCGGGATTTTTTGCCCTGGCCATCTCATTAAGTTTGTGATTCTGAGCATTTTATACATTTATACAATCCGTAATTCATTACGGAAGAAGGAAATGCTGTATCCATTTCACTTCTGGTTTTGTTTGGCCAGGCCGGTGGGCTGATGATGGTGATGATTTTACTTGTTTGTTATTTTATTCCATTCCATCACATCAACACAACAATATCATCATGAATTTCGTGTAAAATGAAACTGGAAAAAGGTAACGCTAGCGGGAGCGGTAAAATAATAAGATATGCCTTGCCTAGATATTCTGCCTTGCCTTTGTCATCTCATCACACCGCCAACGCCAAAGCCACAATCAAAACGAAAAAGTATTTTATGACCACTTTTTTGGTTTTCATTTCCAACTCTGGAATGGAATAAAAAAACAAAAATAAAGTATTTAATTTCCTTTTTGTTCTTTAAAGCTGGAGCTACCAACTAACATCGTGGTTTGGCTTGGCTTAGGTCAGGTCAGTGAACTTATGAAATGAAGCAGCAGAAACAAAATCGAATTTAATCCTCAAAGTAAGTAAGTCAGTGAGACAATTTTTTTGTAGTTTTGTTAACTCGAAGAAAAGAAGAATATCTGGTGTTGTGGGAAATGAGCAACGAACCTAGGATTTTAGATTCGTTATTTTAATGACCAAAAAAGAATCTGAAACTGAAAGAAAAAAGTTGAATCATTATGTAATGTACATAGGTTAGGTTGGGTCCACGGAATGCAATGGTTTCTTGATTTCTTTGGATCTAGATTGAATCGGTGTTGTCCAGATCCTATTCTTTCTTTTTTTTGGAGAGACTTCCTGAAAAAAGGAGAAATCCAGATCCAGTTGTACTGGTAGCGGTAGCAGTGTAATAGCTATTGCTGTTACGTTAAAAGGATTAAATCCGGATTAGATAGGATAAGGAAGCGAGAAATCATGTCGTCGTTATCATTGTTTTAGGAAGCAAAGGCAAGATAACAAACCCTGTGAATACAAAACAGGGATTGAAAAAGCATGGGTTTGATTTGATGCTGAACGGGCTGTGGGTTTTAATGGGCAAAAAATAAAATAAAAAAATAGCTTTTAAATGAATATCTGTGTCATTCTTGAAATTTTTTACATTCCTCATGTAACCTTGATTTTTTAAATAATTTTCATTAAAATCATTATTGCGGTCGGTGGAGATTACTTGGATTCCCATGTCCGTTGTGCCGATTTAACCAAGTTCAGATTTCGAAGCAAATGGGTTTTAACCGCATTTTCGAGGTATTTTGCAGCATTTCATACTAGCCATTTGCTGTACAGTTCCATCAGATGAGTACATAATCTTCATCGCCCACTTAATCTGATTCTGCTTTCACCGATCTAACGGGCAAAAAGTCTCGTTCCACATTCCATTTAACCCATTACGACCTCTGGTTTATAGGAAAAGTAGCAAAGTAAAAGTGTCAGCTTGACTGGACTGGACTTGACTGGACTAACTTTGAGCTGACAATCAGTTCGGCTTAGGTTTAGGTCAGGTTTGGAATTTTCATTGCTTGGATTGGGATTGGATTGCTCCGTCATGGCATGGGTTAGTGAACGAGAAGAAAGAAAGTAAAACTTTATAAAAAAATTACGAAAACGTAAGCTACACTGGTAAGTATAGTACTGGTATTGGTGCTTGTGATGTGATAGCGATAGTTTTTACTCGTGCGTCATTCCCAATCGCAATTTGCACCTGCTTACCGCCTGCCTAATGCTATCCAAATAGAGCATAGCATAATGCAAATACGCTCTATTCGTTCTGCTTTTTAAGTAGAAAAACTACAAACTACAAACACGGTTTGATGTTGATATTGAAGACGTTTGAAGTGGTGCGCTGTGAGAGGTCCATTGACACATGACGACATTGAAGAATTTCAATTTACAATACAATAGTTTGGGGACGTTTTCGTTTTGATGTGAAAGCAACTAAAAATGTAGAACATGGAATGATGACAATAACAAAATCATGAGCCCAAATACAGACACAGTCACAATGACACGTAATTTCTGACGAAATATAAATTGCTAAATTGTTTGTCGATATACATAATTTATAATTATACTTTGCTGCATGGAATGTAACGGGTTGTTGTGCAGAACCAAACAAACGAATGCGTTGAAATCACATATGCAATTTTTTTTCTAAAAGATTCAACTCAAGTGGTTAGAATTTTAAAAAAACTTAAAAAATCTAAAAATCCGTGAAATTGATTCAGAAATTCGCTATTGTCCAGAAATCCGTTAAAGAATATTACGATTCCAAGATAATTGTCAACTTGCAGTTTCCATTAAAGAGAGAAAAAGAAAATAACTGCACTAAAAGTATTTTACTTTCCAATTTTACGCCAAAATCGGGGATGGAATATGAGCTGAAATATGCTTTAAAATAAGATATTATGGTCTTCGTAACTGCCTAAAGTGTAAAATGCCAACAAATCAAATGAAACGGAAAATTCAGGGAATGCCATTGCGTAAAAAAACTATATGGAAATGAGAAAAAATCATTTTTCCATTTTTTAAGGACGACAGTGAAGTGGCAGGAACAGATTGTGGTGGTTTAGAACTGGATGTCTTTGAATATGAAATGAAATTGAAGGAATTTAGAGGAAGGAAATGAAAAGAATTCAATTTTAATTGAATTGAACTTTGGCTTATTAGTGCAACTTTTGCCCTTAAATATGCTAAAATTGATGATGTTTTTGCAAAAAAATTTATTTGCCTTGTCGAACATTGTTATACCAATAAATACATTTAGGATTCAGCATTGAATGAAACTTAGCGCAATACTATGAATTTACTAATCGGCCACATCCATGTGTACACGGTACCTTCGTGAGACCGGTGACGGCACTGGTTACCTAAAATAGTTTTTTCAGTGGAAATAAGTTATAATTTTCACGAAGGAAAAAGTTTTTTTTTTTCAAAGTTTTTACATCATCAAACCTTGAACGTAATTTATCTATTTTTACGCAAGCAGAAGATGATCAAGTTTAATTTATGCATTCTATCCGCTGAATACCAATACATACGTCATCTTATTGTTAGCTAAAAATGAAAGTTTACTTTTCTCATTCGATTTAGTCTGAAAATTAGTCCGTGATCTAAAATCCCCTCCAAAGATTAGACGAAATTTTGTAAACTTTCGCTGCACAATCTAGAACGTGTTATTACTTGAACGGGGCGAAGTTCCCCCATGACCACCAGACAATTCAGACAGCAGTAGCATGTAGCAACTTCGCGTTTTGTCTTGTTTTTCGAAATTGGAATGACGTGACATTACATGACACATGACGACATGACATACAACATGATGGCTTAAAAAAATTTTTCTGTCTACATATATCTCTATCTATCATCTAATCTTCACCTGTTTAAAGTGTCAAAGCCCTCAAAATTTTTTTAAATGCCTATGGCCTCTACTACTCCACTCCACTTCATGTTTTTTGTTTGATGTTTTGTTGGCGTGCATGTTCTATAAAGTAAATAAGAAAGGAATTGCGTCGATTCCTCCATTTGAATTTGAAGAGAATTAAGTGGAATTTGTGCATAGAGCGTTTCATGTGCTATGCAAATGAATTTGAAACGCTCCAATTTATCAACTCAAACTCGACTCAAGTACAAACTACAAACCCCACCACACCACAATGCGATACCAAGGCAAGCAAATGCTAATGAGTAGAAAAAGAATTGCTACAAATACTTCTTTTTTATGAGACCAAGAGATGTACCTAAAGCCATGCCAAGTAATCATCATCAACATTTTTAGTTGTCCGTAAGGTCGGTGGATTATCTCGTGGAAAGGATTAGATGCGTTCATATAATATGTCTTTGAAGAACACGCTTGTCCTACTTTTAGCTTGGCGCCACCGAAACCGTGAAGATGGATTAGGCGAAAAGTGAATCTGATTTAGAACATGAAGAAATGGAAATGTCATTTTAGATAGGAAATGGCACTTGGATTTGATGGGCATTAAGAAAAACACGAGCTTGGGTGGAAATGCCGTTTTCCCATCAAATCCGTTATAGCGCCAGTAAGCGGACGAGAATTCTAGTATCTGCTTTCACCAAATCCGTTATTAAGAAATGATACATTAAAGTAGGCGGTAAATTTTTCATAAAGATTTTTTTAATTTCA
>JAHZMX010000366.1:26388-39000 GCA_027743895.1 Seira musarum
AGATGCGTTCATATAATATGTCTTTGAAGAACACGCTTGTCCTACTTTTAGCTTGGCGCCACCGAAACCGTGAAGATGGATTAGGCGAAAAGTGAATCTGATTTAGAACATGAAGAAATGGAAATGTCATTTTAGATAGGAAATGGCACTTGGATTTGATGGGCATTAAGAAAAACACGAGCTTGGGTGGAAATGCCGTTTTCCCATCAAATCCGTTATAGTGCCAGTAAGCGGACGAGAATTCTAGTATCTGCTTTCACCAAATCCGTTATTAAGAAATGATACATTAAAGTAGGCGGTAAATTTTTCATAAAGATTTTTTTAATTTCATTAAAACCCATTTTCACCTCTTCTTTGAAAAATCCGTTTTCAGGTTTCAATTTCATTAAAGAAAAATATAGAAAATGCTTAAGGAGCTTAACGAAACATTCTGTCCTGTCTTGTCTGCTCCAAGCCAGTGATGAAAATCTCTGAAAGGAAATTAGGACGAATTTTACAACTTTGTTGAAAATCTCAAGAAAAATAGAAGACAAGCATGAAAGAACTTTTATTGACTCTAGAAAAGTAGAAAAAAGTGGTCTTCCTTTCCACATTTGAGTAAAAAGAGTAATTTACGATTTTACAGGGGGAAAAAGTCATCGTATTCCACTTCCACATCATTCCAATGCAACGCAATACTCATCTTCTTGAGCGAGTAAAGTAAAGTAAAATTGATTTCGACAATTAAGATGATTTATAATGACGAATTTTGTCACGTCCCAAGCCAGACACCAGACACGGAAGTGACCTGGGCGAATACTATCCAAACGACATTTTTTATTGACCCGACCTGGATTGGATTGGATTTGGATTGGATATCGATAGGATCAATTGACTTTGTCGGTATTTTCGTTTAGATAAGGCACGTGTAGTTCCGTTGGCGCCCGGTCCCGATTAACCTTTAGTATCGCACGTCATTGGAATACTATTTTTGCAATTTACTTACATCAAATCCGTTATTTACTGATATGATATCGATATCATTTCCGGTGTTAAGAATACATATTTGTATTTCTTCTTTGATATAACATAACTTTAACTGAGCATGACAGACTAACCCAAATATGTATTTTTTACGGTTATGTGATTGTGATTGGGTTTTCCTGAGAAAGCGACCTCATCAGTTTCCATTTCCGGAATTTTCATGGAAGGAAGAAAATTTTCCAATAATATTACTTCACTTTTATGACTTGACTATTTTCCACCTTTCCCCGAAATATTTTTGGTTTCATTTGCATAACACGAAAACATGCAGTGGTGGTTTGGTTTGGTTTATGATGTTGTGCTAGGTCTTTCACGTGATCATAATTGCATTTGAAAAAAGTCACTCATTCATGACTTCATAATTCCATGCATGCGTAAAATTATGTAGTATGCATGCTAATTTTGTTTACAACTTTACTTTAGTCATTCTTGTTGTTTTATTTATGCTATGCTGGGCGCTACCGATTTTGCCGCGATTCATTTTGCGTCAATTCACTTTGTTATTTCATGCAGTAATACATACGTACTTACGCCGACGAAAATAACCTTCGAATAATTATAGGAAATGGGGGAAAAAAAAATGAATAGAACCTGCAGGAGTTTGGATAAATAGGGAGTCATCATCATCATAATCAATACCTTTTATATGGCTTTGGTGACAATAATGGCGGTGGTGGTGTTAGATGACTTGATTTGGTTGTGCTGTTGATGCCAAATTAAGCCATACAAAAGATTCATATTAAGGAAGGGATAACGTTATCTATCAAATTCGAAGTAGATTTTCTGTCGAATAATTAACGAGAGTGAATTAAATGCTATTGAAACAATTTAACGGATTATTTTTCTATAGAAAGTTAAGATTTGTTAGGGTTAAATATTTTTAAAAAATAAATCGCGTTTTGATTACGGATTTCCACGTTTTTAAATGAAATAAGTATGTACATTTACGTTATAACGAATTTTTAAAAAATTGAGATTTTTTTTTCATTTTTAAGACATTTCTACCAGACATTGGGTCAAAGTAA
This sequence comes from Seira musarum, assembly GCA_027743895.1. Classification (NCBI taxonomy): domain Eukaryota; kingdom Metazoa; phylum Arthropoda; class Collembola; order Entomobryomorpha; family Entomobryidae; genus Seira; species Seira musarum. The sequence goes on from JAHZMX010000366.1 coordinate 28,437, forward strand.
AACTATCAAAAAGGAAGAATGCAATCGTCCTCTTCTTGAAATTTCGTCGTTTTATAACAAATTTCGAAAAATCAGCATAATTTGACCTTGATTTTTATAAACTAAATGTTTTGATCTTCACTTCAAAATGGAATTTCATATTCCCAAAACTGATTGTGAATGAAATATAATTGTACCTGGTCGACGGTCGACATCGACACAACGATAACTGTTGAGAATAAATTTTAACTGAAACTTTGTTTTACACTGCAGAAAATCCGTGATCATCCTAACGGATCGTGTTTAAGGGAAAAAAGCATTGTCATGATGCATTGACTATGTGTAACTTTTAATTAACATTTTTAATGCATAACATGATCATGACATTCCATCACAGTGTAACCTAAAGCCAGCATGCCACTAATTACTGAATACCCCCCACAGGAACTAATCGCCTGCACCTCATCTGCACCATACTCGGTTGGGCATCAATTTCAAAAAATTACGGCATACATATACCCCTTCCCATTTTAAGCTTGGATTATCATTGTCTCCTCCAACCTCAAACCAAAGGCAAACATTGTTTGTGAATTGTGACTAAAAATCTGGGATGTCTCCTGCCTCATAAAAGAATGATATCATCGTATCTTCATAATGAAGGGAAAAAGAGGGAGAAAAAACATGTCAATCATTTTCCACAATTTTGATTACACTATTGTAGCGTATAGAATTGCGATTATGTTATGTTTTCTTAAGCCCGTTGGGTTGGGGTAGGCAGGCACACATAATTTATGCATGAGGGGGCAGACCAATGCATATCACGACACGACACATCAAGTGAGTGATGTGATGTGATATCAATTCATATTTAAAAAATGTGCTTTCACCTGAAGTGAGGAGAAGATGATTATATTATGACATGACATCCTGTTTTCCACAGAATTGTTTGCTCTTCTCAGAGAAAGAAAAAACATGTTATGTTATGATTGTGTATTGTGTTACGAAAAAAGAAGACAATAAAATCCTCATTTTTTTTCTACTCCAATTAATTGTGTTTTGTAACATTCCGATTTTCATAATTTCGGGTCATTCATCATCCTTAAAAAATATTAATTGGAATAGAATACCACGATATTGATGCGTGAGCTAAATAAAAGTATACGTGTGCATTGTATTGCAATTATAAATCGTAAGCTAGGAAAAAAATTTAAGTGGTCCGTCTTCGTTGCGTAATACACAGTCAAAACACATTTGCAAGAGAAAGTTTTGAACGTGGAAAATCCGTTATCCAAAATGTTTACAAATTTAAGGAAGGTTTTGAAATGACGAAATCCGTAATATTAAAATAGACGAAATTGATCAACTTTTTTCATGAATTTAATTTGTTTTCAAACCATTTGCGGTTACGGTATTTTTTTACCCAAATATGTTTTGTCGCTGTGTCTGATTTCCACATCGTCAAAGCCTGGTGTCCTTCGTGCTTATTCTTCCGTTAAAAAATGTTTACTTCAGTTCAGTCCAACTGCTCATAATGCATGAATAATTTGTTGATGCTTTAAAATGTTTTTTGTTTTGCCAAAAATAATTTTTAATGAATTTTTCTCTTTCAGGTACTTATTTTTGTTGCATATTTTTAGACTCAATTAGAAAATATTTTGAGTAAATGAATAATTTTAGACACTCAAAATTATTTATAATTTTTTTTAACTTTGACTTTTTATTGCGATATTAAAAAAATGAATGTGATATATAATTTTCATGATTTACTTTATGGCATAACTATAATATGAAAAGATCTGCACTAGGATAAATTTCCAGGAGCTATTTATACAATATTTACACAAATTAACTTTCCCTCATCGACAGTTACAGGGAACAGACCGGCGGAGAATTCTGGCGCTTCTTGATCGACTGGAGCTCAACAATTTTCCCCTTGAATGCAGCAAAACTCGAAGAGTTTGCACTATCCGGAACGGAAGCGGACATGGCTGGTATTACAGGAGAAGGGCCCCTGGATGGTGAGCTAGTTGCCACAGGTTCATTCGAGAGGATATCAGTATCCACAACACTCGCTTGACTGGTGACAACTTGATTCTGATTTGAAGGACTAGTCCGTCCTATTCTCAAACTTCCAAGCATTTTCGAAACAGAAAACTTCCTCTTGGACTGTGGCTCCTTCTGTTGAGTAATGAATTGGGAAATGAGACTCTGGAAGGAGGTGTAAACCTCCGGGGAATTTTCAGCTACGGAGAGTTCATAAAAGTGAGAGCCGTATTGCATGGATGTACTCAATCCCTCTACTTTCTCCACAACGCGGAGATGCTCCAAGTCCAACTTATTCGCCAAAAGGAGGATCGGACATGTTGGGCGAGGTTGAGGTGACGCACTGGGTGAACTGCTTGCTGAGGAGGAGGCCGAGGGGGAGAGGGAGTTTGAGTTTGAAGTGGAGGTTGAGGTTGAGTTCGAGATGTTTTGGTTGTTGTGGTAGTTGGTGATTGTTTGAAGGGCATCCTGAGCGAAATTGGAATGAGCTCCGGTCTGTGATCGAATAGACTATGACGAAACCATCCGCCCTTTGGATTTCTTCGACGGGGAAGGATTTACGTTTGGAGGAGGTTGCCACTTCCGAAGTTGAGATGTCCACTATTTCTACATCGATTGAGGAGGAACCGATAGAAATAAAGAAAAATAAATTGATTAATTTCATGTGAAATAGAACCTTCACGGCTTTCCTAAAACAAAATCTTTTTTGTCCTGGGCAAGTCAATTTAATTTTGAAAAATTGTCCACAACTTTTTTCAAAGAAATTAAGTCTAAAAAGGTCTTCATTTTTTATCATTTACGGTGGCGGGTTTGACCTAATTTTCTTTTATTTTGCTTCGTTTCAAAAAATAAGAAAAAATGAATACAGCTTTTTAAGGAAAAGTTTGACGCGGAGAAAGTGCATTAATTACAAAAAAAACTGCAGAATAAAGTTACTTTAACGGATATTTATGGAGGAGCAATCTAAAATTGTGCTTGATTTGCATATTTTTTGGCCAAACATATTCAAAAACTTAAGTTTTTGACCTCGCAAAATCCGTTATTCGCTATCCTTTATAACATAATTTTCTTTAAAATAACCTTTAAAGTTCATTCGCCATCTTGTCTTTATTCAAGTTCAAATGAAGCATATTATTTTTACGCAAAGTGCTCCCATTTCTGAAGCACACTCATGGAGAACTTTCCCTGGAATTTCTACTAAAAAAGTTGGGAAAGCTCCGGAAAGAATCTAATTTTAATGCGGAGGACGTCACAACTACCAAAAGCCATGACGGAAGATGAAGTGATGACGATTTATTATCGTGAATCAGTGATTTTGTAAATCAAGATGGATTGTTATCCTATGAAACAGTAAGAAAGTTAGGAAAAGCTTTTCGCACATGTAACAGTATCCCTATTCTTTCTTCAGGACGTAATTGAAACAAAATGACTGGACTAAAGTTACATTAATTTTGGACGACGCGTGACATTTTCGTTGGCCTAGGACAGAACGAGGATGAAGTAAAAACGTGTCCCTGTGTGGGTGTGACGAAAGAAAACGAGAAGAGAAATTTAAAACCGTAAAAAAAGAGAATTGCCGTAATCGCCAGAAGGAAATGTACCAATTTTGTTCAGGATCAGTTTTCTTTCAAAATAAAATAAATGAAGTCCAGAAGGCAGGAAGGACATGTGAGCAGAAATCGTGAAACTTGAAACTCAACGAGATTATTCTCAAATTTCGTGATTGCGGATGGCAATTTCATAAAAAAAAGGTGCTTTTATCTGGTCACGTTAGTTGAGTCGTTAATAATCGTTTTAGGTTATTTTTGTCCAAAAAAATTACTGGTCAGATTTTAAAGAAAAAAACGGATTTTGTGTATTTACCTGATTTTCCAACTTCATGTTGTCCAAATACAGCGATCCTAATTTTCGGATTGGAATTTGATCCAGAATTACTGCTGTTCCCATTATTCTGGGATCCGTTTGGTCCCCCGGTCCCACTTCCACTTGAACTATTTTTTTCCTCTGAGCTTCTCATTTTTACTCACAAAATCAGACTTTGTCTCAGGTCGCCCCAAAACTCAACTTCACGTTTTATATCGTAAACTGTAAATTGCAAATTGCACACCTTTAGCTTTAGGATAGCTGCTTTCGCACAAAATAAGAACGTTTGAGATCTTTTTTGCAAGAGAGATGAGAACCCGGTGAATGCTCGCACGGGAATGAATCCAATGGAGTAAATGCACCCGATAAAAAGGCAGAGACCGAGCTGAGCTTTGGAATGGAAATGGGAGCATTTTTATGTGGCTTGGCTTCGCTTGGCACTAGGTAGCCTAACAAGAAGAAGAAAAGTCGTCATCGTTATCATGACTAATGCAAGACTATGACTATGGTTATGTTATGATTTTCTCTCTTTTTTTGTTTTTGTTATCTTTGAAGAAAATATGCAAATTCGTGACTATTTTCTTTTCAAAAAAATATCAGACACTTGACATTTGACATCTTTTTTACTTGAGTGAATTGAGAAAAAATATTTTTTTGTAAGACGGAAAAATTATAATACAATGGCAGTTCCCCACGCACAGTCCATTCCCTCCGTCCATACATTCTTGCAGTATGAGGAACCCATTCAAATGGAGCCCGATGAACCTGATCCACCCAAAGAGAAGTCAATGGAATGGTTAAAGTTCTGGTTATTCCGAACCTCGGATATGAGATTCATCCCGGATCCAAGATTGGTGGAGTATGTGGCAGAATACAAGAAATGCAAGAGGAAGGAAGCACCTGCGTTGAAGACGAGTCGGACATTTTTGGAAAACATGTTTCCCACGAAATACTGGACTGATAATGGGGTCAGGTTTAAGCAGAGGATCTCCACTGTTCAGGCTACAAGGCCGGTGTTGTTGAATATGTTCAAGAAACTTGAGAATGAGATGGAGAGGAGGCAAGCGAATAAGGCGGCTACGCGCAAGTTCCCGAGTTATTGTCCCATTCGGTATACGCTGCACATGGAATTGTTTGGTAAGTCAGGGCATTAGGGTCAACAAAAAGTTTTTTTTTTGGGTCACTCCAATTTATTCCAATTTAAATTTGCTTCCAGATGAGCTCATCCGCCAAGTGTCCATCGAATGTCGATTCCGTGGCTACCTCCTGAACCGAGTGAGAGGTGAACTGTATGAAACCCTGGACGCTTACAAATCCCTCCTTCAAATCTCCTTAACGGAGGACTCCAAACTGGAAGCTAATGAGTATATCGATCCAGAAGTCATTTCTTTGAGGACAAAGCTCGCCATTCTGGAAGAGGAACATAATGCTTTGCAGTTGGAACGATTTAATGTGGGATGCGACTTCAAGGAACTTAATGATCGAATGGAATTGCTCGACAGGATCAGGACGCAGTTGCATGAGCCGGAAGTGAAATTCACATTGAAGTTGCAGCATGCCATGGATGTAAGCAAATTTTTAATATAAAACTATTTTACCAACTCAATCCGTTATCATTAATTCCGTAAAAGAAATAACTGATTTATCACAAACTTTGCATAAATCAATCCGCTTTGAAGTAATGAAAGAAAAAATCCCGCATTAATCTTTAGGCCGTTTTAACGGATGGCGGAAATTCGTTAAAATTGAGCCATAAAAAAGATGGAATTTTTTATTTCAATTCAATTGTAATTGTACGTCGTTTTTGAGGTCGTTCTACGACCAGAGTTTTTCGATGTCACCAGATCAGATTTCAGGTATCCTCCAAAAAGTGTTGAGTCGAATGGGATAATACTGGAATAACTAGATTACTTCTTCTATGCTTGTTCGGGCGACTGATCAATCCGTTGTTGAAAACCGTGACATTAATTGCATAAATCGAATATTGACTTTATAACTACAATTCAAATTAATTTTGTTTTCCATTACAGCGTCAGCTCCACCACTTCTTGAATCCCCCAAGCTTCGAGGAAGAGCAGGAACAGGTTCTGAACATTTAAATCTGGAATGTTCTATAATCTTAATTAAATTTTAATTGTCGATTGGATTGAAACTGTCAATAAAGTCAAGTCAAGTCACATTATGTAATCCTAATCCCGATCTGAATCTCTTGTTTACTTTCTTTTCTTGTTTCTTGTTCCGCATGAAATTTTTATCCGAAAGGCAAGGCAAGGCAAGTGTTTACTTAGGTTTAGGTAGGTTCATTCTTGTAGGCAGTGGGAGTATTTAGAGTAAGAGTAGGTAGTGTCAATGTCTCTTCCTCCAGAGATAATTAAAAACTGGGAGAAAAGTAGGTCGCTGATCTGATCATGGTCCCAAACGAAGTGAAAATAAAGAAAAACATTGTGTGACTTCATCTTCCTGGAATGAGCTGGCATAGGTATATTCATTTTGTTTTTTATTTCCTCTATTCTGACTTGACTTCCACGATAAAGTTAAAAATTGGAAAACAAGGAAAAAAATACAATGGTAGCGTCAAGAATTCAGTCTTGAGGCAATTTATTTTGTTTGTCACACTATTGCATAGATGATAATGGGCTTTGGCTTGTGTTATGGGTGGGGAAAGTTGGGATAAAAGTTTGGTCTGGGCTAAACTAATAAGTAATAACAGATTCGATTTGGCGAGCAAATTAAGCCATTATAAATTTCGGGTAACATTAAAAGCTGGATATCTACTTTCGACCAATAATAACGGAATGGATGGATTGATGGATAATGTAAAAACCCGGGTTTTAATCTCAACGGATTTTACCATCGGGTTTTCATAATCCATCCCTGCTTATGCCTGAACCAAACAAAAGTTCAATAAGAATTGTGATATGAGAAAGGAAAGTAAGTGTAAGAAATGACGTTTGAAGTCATGTTCTTGTATTAATATCATGATCTTGCTCACTATCACTCGACTGTTTAGTTTTGTTTCCTCTTCCAGCAAACAGGAGGAGGAAGTTAATGAACTTTACGGATGAGCTTAAACTTCGATGAACCTTAAGTAGTGGGGGAAATAAACAATCAAGATATTCAAGATATTTGATTCTGAAGGGGCTCGCTGGATTAAAAATAAAAGGTGAACGGGTTTATTTAAGTGAAAGTGTAAACGGAATACATACTTCATTTATTTATTACGTAGACAGATAAAACACACATAAGCAAACAAACATTGCAAGTTTATGATTTGTCCGTCCGTCTGTCTTTTTGTAATTTAATTTACCAGATTTTCAAAGTCACAACAAAATGCCTTTAAATTGGAAAATGTGTAATTAAAATAGCCAGATTCAGGTTCTGACCGCAATGGATTTGGAGATGATTTTGTGGAATGTTAGATGCGAAATAAGAATATTTGCATAGAATATGCCTGTATTGGAATTTCAAAGTCATCTATAGAACATCAGGGTTCCCAAATACATTGATATAATGTAGATCACCTTGTAGAAAATGGTTGTTCGTTATATACAAATCTGACAAGTGTAAATGACATCGAAATGAATACGGATGATGTAAATATTTTTACTTCTCAGCTACGTCTTCAAAGAGGAACACATTTATAAACCAAGAGAAAAACAAAAGATTGTTTTCATCTTCATCCGAAGTACACCGCATTCGGATTCGGATCAGAGGTCATTGCCATTCCTAATTATGGATAGGAAGGGATTGTTTTTGTGAAGAAAAAAAAAATCATTAATCACGAATCGGTTACCAATTTTAGTCATTGTCATTACATTCCGACGTATATAAGTATGAAAGAACGGAAAACGAATCGAACAGAACTGATCAACAGAGTCGAAGGAGCAGTCGAATTAAAATTCTGTCCCCCCTTAAATCCAAATTCGAGTAGTGTAAAATATCTCTGTTACCTAAAAATGTTTATCGAATAAATCCACGCGTTCAGATATATAATTAATCATGGAGCCAGAGTTTAAAAATAGAATCAGTTTGATACATTCTCATTGAATTTCATGGAACCGATGGAAAAATAGTCCCTCTGACTGAATCATCAAATTCATCTGACGCACACTGTAAAAACTCAGTTAATTTTGCTGGCTTTTGCTAACCGTTTTTATTTGGAAGATAGGACTTTAGATAGGTCCAGGTAAAATTAATGATAAGTGGGCTGGCCACCCAACCTCAATTTTTTATATTCCTAATTAATTTTTACAAAAGTGAAACCTAAGCTTAAATTTAAAAATAGCCTCATATAGATCCTATGGGAAGATCTGATTTCTTCTGAAAGTAAAATTCTAAAAACTTATTATTCGCATATCACGAATCAATTATACCGAATGAGAATCATAAAATCATCATCATCATCCAGAAACCTGAAAGTATAAAAATATTCTCATATCGCACCACATTTACATATTTTCTACTGGCCTGGTTCTTGTCCAGACCACTGGAATTAATCTTTCAATATTTTCCAGCTTAGGTTCACACATTTACCTATGATTTCTATTAATAAGTTTAACCTTCACCTTCGTTTCATCACCAAAAAAAGTTGTGTTCAAGGTAGNCCGAATGAGAATCATAAAATCATCATCATCATCCAGAAACCTGAAAGTATAAAAATATTCTCATATCGCACCACATTTACATATTTTCTACTGGCCTGGTTCTTGTCCAGACCACTGGAAATAATCTTTCAATATTTTCCAGCTTAGGTTCACACATTTGCCTATGATTTCTATTAATAGGTTTAACCTTCACCCTCGTTTCATCACGAAAAAAAATTGTGTTCAAGGTAGATCAGCTTAGAGCTTCAACCACAGCTAGAAATAGAAGTTGAAATTTGAAGGGATCAATTACATGTCACGTTAAATATGTCTTTTGCTCTTGGGCATATGATATGATTTGGTATTCTTCATTCAGTATTAAAAACTGAACCAAAGTCACGTTTTTTAATAAATTTTTCTAAAATTACCCAAAGCTATAAATATCAGTGGCCGAAGAAGATCCCGGATTGTACTTTCAATATATACATGAAATCGAAACGCTTCAGAAAAAGATCTTATTTCTAAAAATAATTGGAGCGGGAGGGTTACAGTGGGTGGGCATGGATCTCGATGATTGCTTATTGTTCAACGGGAGGGCAAATGGCTTGGAATTTGGCAACAGTGAAGCCAATGCAATCGAGGGCGCTGGCGCTGGGGAGGAAAGTAATGGCTCGTGTAGAGGAGCACGGATTTTAGTAGGAGTATTTCACGGAATTGAAGTATGATCATTGTGATTTTAACGGATTTTTAACGTTTTGCAGTTTAACATTAAAATTTTGGCGTAATAATTTTTTAAAATCAATTTTGAGTGTGCAAAAAATTACTTGCTTTCATGTACTAATTTACTAAAAACATGATAATTGACCATGTGTAAAAACTATATTCGTTATTTAATGCTATTTTATTTACGTGTAAAATTCCCAAGTTCAAGATTCTTTTACAAAACAGTTTACGCAAACGCATGTTTTATACAATTCACAATTACATTACAATTCCTGCTGCGCTGGTTTGTTTGATGAATTCTGCTAAAAATAAAAATAAGCATTTAAATTACGAAATAGGTACAATGACTGTTTCTTTGTTTTGTTAATATCCGTGCACGTTGTCTTACACGAAATAGATAGTTCCTGTTGTTATGAAATACCTAAGAATGTGTCGGTCAGCAACCTCCTGTTAGTCATAAAAAGTGAGAATTTTATTTCCAGGAAGTGGGGAAACTAACATAATAAATTAAATTATTATTTTTTAATCATAACTTCAAGATTAAAATAACTCAACAAATGTTTAGACTTGATATTGACTGAAGTGAGCAATTCATTTTACAAAAATTATCTTCTCATTTTGACAAATGCGTTTTGGCAAAGAATGTAGGTACATTCCTGCCAAAGCTTGAGAAGAAGAGAGAGCAGATGAGCAGACAAAGGAAAGAGAATGTGCAAACGTTTTTGTCACATTGCGATACGCTGTATACCAAAGTCATTTGCTTGACTGTCATTTTTTAAAGTGAAAATAGCGAGATACAGATCAAGGTCTTCCTTCTGGCTGGGTGACTGGCTTGGCTTATGCGGTGAAATAACTTTGGCTTTGAAAATATGGACCAGACAAGTTAAAAATTCCATTACGTTGACAATTACTTACCTTCCTCATTTCATCAGCCTCCTCGAATCTAGTCCTGACCCTGAAAATAGTAAATAGTTGAACTGAAAAAAATTCCTCCACTGATTATTCCATAACAAATCATTTATTGATGTCGTGCGTAGCTTTTTTTGCATAAATTGTTTTTTATTTTTAATTGCGAAACGTCACCTTATGAAAAAATAAAGCCAGGACGTTATTGGATGGGAATTGGAACAGCATGAACATGAGCTCACCCAAGAAGAATATGTATGAGACGCAAAAGAGAAAGTAAAATATTCCACTTCATCAAATCAATCATCATCCCCTTTCATCTTCATTTTTTGTTAAAAATGCGTTTAATTTTCCATCAGCAAAAAGAATCATGAAAACATTTTTTTAGTAAGCTTGGCATCCCACATTTTGTTTTCGTGCGTAAAGTGGCTTGGCTTGGCTAGGCTTGGCATGGAGGGAAAAAACAA